>JAOEHI010002638.1:0-11473 GCA_025447815.1 Percopsis transmontana
TGTGTGTGTGTGTGTGTGTGTGTGTGTGTGTGAAGGGCACAGGGGTGCTAGGGGCATTCCTTAGTGTGTGAGAGGCTGTAGAGGATTCCCATCACACACCCAGTGTGCTTTACAATCGTATTCAATTCAATTTAATTCTGAATCCGATTATATTATATATATAATCTTCATACATGTATATATTATATTCACCTATTTAGCAGGTAATGTAGCATTGTAAATACAAGACATTGAACAGTAATATATACAAAATACAAACGTGCAGACCAGTGTCCCTCATGACTCCCTCTCTCCTTCTCATCCTCTCAGTTCCTCGCTGTCTGGCCTGTCTGGCCTGTCTGGCCTCAGGTTGTAAACAACTGTCATATCTGGCCCTCTTAAATAGCCTCACTACTGTCCCTACACAAACACACACACACACACACACACACACACACCTCATCAATGTTTCAGAGGGACGGCTGAATATCAGCTAGCTATACCCCATTCCTACTGCTCACTTATTTACATCCGGCTACTGCCCCCCATCACACACACACACACACACACACACACACACACACACACACACACACAGAAGCCACTGAAACCCCAACAGTAACATAAATGATTAATCAGCCAATGTTTTAGCAAAATGCATGTCTCTCCTGTCAATATGGAGGGGAGGGCAGGGGGGTGTAGGGGAGGTAGGCGAAGGAGAGTTGGGGGGGGGGGGGGGGTTTGAATGGAGAAGAGGACATAGGAGGAGAAGTGGAGAACACCGGATGAGAGAAGTGGAAGGGAGGAGGTTAGAGGTGGGGAGAGGTGGAGAGAAGTGAATGGGAGAAGAAGGCAGAGGGGAGGAGAAAGAAGGAACAGAGCAGTAAATGAGAGAAACCCTTCTTCACCCTTCTCTCATTTTCTGTCACTGTCTAACACTTGATCCCTCTTTTACGGGTGAAACATAGTCTTTTTTATCTTATTTTAGTCAGAGATCAATGGCATTCTGCAGACACACAGACACAGTCTGCTGTGTCGTTTACTTGCATTTCACTAGAACACGACCTGCCTATACCATACTTCAGGGACTGTAGACTTCACAGACATTCATTCATTGATTTTCAAAATGCACCTGAAAGGCCTTTTTCAGATTGTGGCAAGTGTGGTTTTTATGGTGTGCCATTACAGGAGACATGTGACACAACGACAGGAGACCAGGGGCTCTCGAACACATCAGCTGACAGGGAGGAGGTATACTTAGTGGGCAAATGTCTATAGGCCACAGTATGGACAGTTAGACCATCGACATTTGTTTGTTTTATAGTCGGAAGGAAAAGTATTTTTCCATTTCTGCATATTTCTAGTCTCCAGTTTGACAAACTTGGCAATGTTGAATATGTTTCCCCAACTGAACTTCGCTGAATGGGTCATTATTTTATAAAACAATGTAATGTAATGTCTTGAAAGGAACACTGACCAAAAGTCGCCTGTAATGTGTGTTTTGTGTCATATTTCCCTCTGCAGCAAAATATTTGTAAGAATGAGGAAAAAATTATTGCAAAGTGCATCTAAGCAAAGCCAAGAAACATTGTGATTCGCAAACCTAATCTACTCACCTTTGAATACTAATATTTGTGTACTAATACTGTAATACATTTCAACTGTTAAATCACTTTACTTCATGAAAAAGATTATGTTGGTTCAATATATTTTAAAATAGTTTCTGAGGAAGTAACATAATAAAGTCAATAAACTTTTATTTACTTGTCCTGACAAATTAATGAAACACTTTTGTATTAACCTATAGCTGTCCTTCACTACATTTAGTAAAAAAAAAACACGAAGCATACAAAGTATGAAAGAGAGAGAGAGCGAGAGAAAAGAGAGAGACAGACATACAGAGAGAGAGACAGAGCGAGACAGAGAGTGAGACAGCCTCGGTTGGCCTTGACTTTGAGGAAGTCTTGTTTCAAGGTAACAAGGAGACACCACTGTCTCATTCTCGCTCTCTCTCTCTTTCCCTCTCTCTGCTTTTCTCTTTCTGTCGTTTGGCGCCCAGGGTGAAATTATGATAATAAGAGAAAGGAAAAGCCATTACTTTGGCTGCTCTCTCATTATGGAAATGATATTAAACAGGCCCTCTGTGTGGGTACAGTATGTGTGTGTGTGTGCACGTGCATGCACACATAAACCTGACCAGCCAGGAGAGCATGCATGTTTAGTTTTTTTTGAACGCTGTCATATTTAGATGTGGGATTGTGTGTGTGGTGTGTGTGTGTGTGTGTGTGTGTGTGTGTGGAGGTATGTGCAACTGTGGGTGTCTCTGTGTTGGTGCGTACAGGCGTGTGTGTGCGTGTATCCGCAGGCCATGCGTACTAATCTCCACAGTGATTATTACAAGGTGTCAAACTCCCCCCATTGATTATGACATGTTAATTACACGCCCTGTTCCATCTGCTCTGAGAACACAGGACACACTAATGGGCGCATGTTTGTGTGTGGGCATGTACATTGCGACATTGGAGTATGTTAACAGAAGGAGAATGTGTGTGTGTGTGTGTCTGTGTGTGAGGTGGGGTTTCAGTCAGACAGCAGCAGTCATTGAAATAGATCAGGCGTGTGTAATTGCTGGCACTAGCTGGGGTCTCTGCCAGCGTACCAGTGTGTTTACCTGCAGGCGGTGCGCTTGGTGGAGACATTAGCTTGGACGCACAGAGGCTACGGAATTATGAAATGGTATCTTACATAGAACAATATATGCTCATTCTACCTACAGGTGAATGAATATTGTATCATTTGAGAATTAAGGAATACAAATTTGTGATTTATTGTAATTAGTATTTTATTTTCCTAATATTATTACATTATTACATAATAGTGGTCAATGATCTCTATAATGGTATTATTTTTAAGATGACAGAAAAGCACAATGCTGTAGTTTTTATTAGCTAGCAAATTATGCAACAGTATCACTGTTTTGGGCTGATTGTAAGTTGCCCCAGAGGCATAAAATATTATTGACAAATATTTTGTACATGAATGTATCAAAGTACATTCAAAAAAAAATTATATATTCCACATTAAGTACAAAACAGTACATTTGCTAGACAACAATTTATTGTGAATGCAATATTTTATTATATGTTATTGCATTCCTAGAGGCGGTTGTCTCATCATCCAGCTAATAATTTTATAAGAAACTGTGCTAATCAATAGCTGTTGTTTCGCTTGGTTTCACATAAATTGCCTCTCAAAAAATGACATTGGCAGCACTGTTCAGAAACCAATTACAATATTCTTTATGTAATTATGAAAATCTGGACTATAAGCCTCCATATAATAACTCCAAGCATCTACAAGTGTAGATATACTGTATAAACAGTTTTTTGTGGCATGTATGCATACATGCCTGTGTTTGTGTCAGAATTTGTGTGCGTGTGTGTGTGTGAGAGTGTGTGTGTATATGTGTTGTTACTATACGCTGTATGTGTTGTGTATGTATGGCTGCTGTGGTTGGTGTGCTGTCTTTCTCTACTCCATTGCTTGTTTAAATGCTTTATTCCACAGATCCTCAGGGGTTTATAAATATTGATTGTTAGAAGGATGGAGATATGCTACATACCCTGACTGGACATTAGGAACACACAAACAAATACACAAAAAGGTACATTTATCTTATAAAATCCCATATGCTGTGTCTCTCCGACGTTAACAACATTTCAGACTGGGAATAACGCAACTCTCAATTATAGATAAGGGCAGCCGAAAATGGAACAAACCAGGCCAGAAAATATAAGTTCCTACTGCAGGAGAGACAGATGTTCAGTTTTCCCTGAACATCTGACCATTTGTGTGCGATTGGTATTTTCAGTCACCTACTGTCATCCTCAGATTTTTTTTAAATCACCAGGACCATTAATAATCTTAATGTACTACACAAGTTTACTGTAGATACTGTCTCTATGAGTTACAGTTATATGTTCACTAGGGCACTAGAGATGCATTGAAGCTGAATGTCACAGTCTTCCTAAAAAGACTCCAAATTCTCCTTTCTGTTTGGCCTGCTGTGCAAACGCTCCACATTACAGGCAAGTATTCATGTTGTACTAAAACGTACCTGGACAGGTTCTACCACTATTGTTTGGAAAAGACAACATTCCATATTGGATACACATCATTATAACAACCTGCAGGACAATGACCCTAAAACCAATAACCCCAAACGTACTTCTAAAGCAACCACTGAGGTTTTCGGGGCCAAAATCCAATTGAAACCAATTGGCTGCAGGAAAGGCCTGGCAGAGCGTCACCAGTGAAGAAACCCAGTATCTATGGGTTGCACACTCCAGGCAGCCATAGAATGTGTAGGATTCATAACCAAATACTAAATATGAGGACTTTATTCAAGATTACAGTAATGTGTCGATATATTTTTGGTCCCCTAAAACGGGGTGAAGTATAAAAAAGGTTCATGGTTTTTGGACTCAAACAGCCTCAAATAAAAGCTGACAGTCTACACTTAATGACCTCCATAGTCATTTCATTTCGCATCCAATGTGGTGGAGTACAACAGTAATATATAACCTACCTGAGTGCACGCTGCTCGGCTTTCCGTAAACTCCAACTGCAAGGTTTATACTGTGTTTTTGCTTTTATGAACCGCACAAAGTCTCAAGTCTACAATGTACCACTCAATAGGGGCTTGGTTAAAAGTATCCGGGTGCATTTTAAGATGATGCAACATACTTACAGGCACACTTGCAGACCTTTTCAAAGCCTCGTCTTTTAAAGATATGGACCACGATGGCTCCACTAGACCACACAATAGCCTGGCAGCGCTGGACTGGAGCCTGCCAGGAGTGCGGCAAGACCTCTTGAAGAAGAAGAGCATCTGAGTCTGAATAATGAGACCAGGAAGATCAGAAGACGTATTACCATGAACCCATCTGTGCTACCTGGTGCCACTAACACACTCTACACACTGCCCCGCCCCCCCCAAAACACATTCAAATACCCTGCATGTCTGTGTGTGTGTGTGTGTGTGTGTGCGTGTGTGCGTGTAGTGTGTCTAAAGAACAGAACAGCGAGAAAGGGAGTCTGTGGGAACTCTGTGTGGGACGTTCTGTTGAATAAAATGTAGTTTAACAAAGGCGGGCGGACGGACATCAGAAGAGAAGCTTAAAAAGAAGGTGTTTGGAGGGAAAGGGTATGTTTGTGTGTTTACATGCCCGTGTGTCTGTGTGCGTAAGGGGAGTAAACATGCTGCTTGCCATTTGTCTGTGTGTGTGTGTGTGTGTGTGCGTGTGCGAGAGAGTGTGGTCGGCCTCGGACACCTCTCAGCGTGTGTGTTAGAGACTAATTCGCCGTGACAGGTAAGTGATCAGAGATGCAGTGTGTCGGCTCTGTTTAGCTAGGACAGGCCTCCTGGAAATTACATCTAACTCATAACAAGCACACATACGCACACACACACACAGAGCAATGAATACATAAACATATCCAATACCCATAAGAGCACACGGACATACGCTACAACCACGCAAAAATGTATAGCACTCAAAACGCACACACACGCAAACATACATATTACCCAAAAGATGGATACTGATTCATAGGAAACAGAGTGGTGCAAAGTCAGCCAATCAAATACACACGGGTACATGAATTCACGCACAGACAAACAGACGCACACATACACGCACAGATAGGCCTAAAGTCAGAAAGGCCCGCGCGGTCACACACAAACACACACACACACAGATGTCGTTCCAGAAAACAACTTATTCAGTACCTGTCACCTCTGTTTAATAAATAAGATTCTGGTTGCGTGTGTGTGAGAGAAGCGAGAGAAGCCGAGAGAGAGTTAGGATGCGGCGTATTGTGTGCGTTTGTGTGTGTGTTTGTGGGCGTCCGTGCGTGCGGCTGCAAAGCAGGGCTATCTAGATTAACCATCTAGTCTGTCGGTCAGGCCCTTAATGAAACCCAATAGAGATTCTCTCTCTGTTAATGAACAACACACATACCTCATACCCTCCAATTTACACCCACAATAAGGCCCTGTCACTCACCTTGCAAGTTAGTGTGTGTGTGTGTGTGTGTGTGTGTGTGTTTGTGTGTGTGTGAGTGAGACGCTGTGTATCTTTTCGTCACTGTTTGTTCATTTTTATTCCTCTCTCTTTAATAGGCTATTCCTCGATTTAAATGTGTATTTATCTTCCTGTGCTGTTCTCTCATTATACTATTTTCTTTTTTACCCTCTTCCACTTCATTCAGTTAATTTAGATTCAGCTCAAATCAGTTCAACTCATTAAAACAATATTGCAATTGAAGCAATATTGCCATGCATGACAACCCATTAACCAACAATCAACAATTAAGATTCTCATACGATACAGCCCTTCCCTTTCCGGTATTCTTTAGAAATGATTCTCCATAATGAGTAATTAAATAACTCTAATGATATTCTAATTATTTTAATGATTTTAAATAGATTTATAGAACTGTAATGCAAAAAAAAGAAAAAGTAGGTTCCCATAAAAACACAATGTGCAGTAAAGTAAATATTGTTTAAAATAGAGTTAACGTTCGACCATCAATGTCTGATTCCTCTAATGAAGAGCCCAGGGCTCGGGCCCCTCAGTGACAGGTGAGTGTTAGCTACAGCGTGTGTTCAGGCTGGGCTAATGTAAAGGTAACAGGTCACGATGTGTTACCTGAACAGGTATTTGACCTGCGTAGCCTCACTCTAAGATCAGGCCGTCACCCGATCTGAGAACCAGCACTCCGGCTGACTTATTCAGCAGCTACAGTAGACGTCCTGTCACGCTGCCTGATACCAGTGTGTGTGTGTGTGTGTGTTTATTTCTCTGTTTATCGTTTTGTAGTTGATAGTAATAGTCGAGATGAAAATAATACATAATTGCGGTAAATTGAAATAAGCTAATAAATGGTTGACAATGGACAAAAAAAAATACTTATTTCCAGTGTCAAATTTTTCTGCTGAATAGAATAGGCTTTTATTTATATGAATAAAAAAAAAAAACAGCAACATGTTTCAATTGCCTCAACACGTCGAGGCAATGGAGTCTTTCACATATAGGCTGTTGGCAAAATATTGTGTATCGTAATTATTACAGTGAAAGTCTTGTAAAAACGCACACACACGCACACACATACATACACACACCCCAGAGGAGAGGTCGAGCCAAGATTTATGTACCCGTCTGACTTAGCTACACCTATAATAGATAGATACAGGCACGCACACTTGCACACACACACACACGCACACAGACACACACAGGTCTGACTTTCACTAGCTTCTCATATGCAACAGCCCAGACGTCTGAAACACACACCACAGATCACATCACATCATCTGAGCTACCTTTGCTGCACACTATTACCTTTCACATGGTTATCTTACGCACAGTGTAAGCTTTCTGAGTAATTACCCCACCTTACACTGGCTGGATGTTGGCGTTGGGGCATGACATCTCTCCCGTGCTGTGGCGCGGCTTTTGGACATTGTAAACTTTACAGGCTAACCTTTACTGTCTTCTGAACAGAGGCGAGGCGGTTGGTGTTTTATGGAGGACGGCTGGCGTAGCTCTGAGGCCTGGGTTCAAGCCCTGTATAAGGATTTAGCCACAAAGCAATGCTAATGTGTTAGCATTGTAAATATTCATGCATTGTAAATATTCATGGCTAATTATTTTAGTTATAGTAAAAGCTACACATTAATGACAAAATATATTTATTGACATAAAGTTTGGACTTTTTTGACAGCCAATATTAAAATTATTTATTTATTTTCTTTAAAGGGGCCATGGAATGCATTTATTTCTGCATTTTATATTGTTCTCCAATGTCTACATAGAAGGAATGTGACTTTTATTGGGATGAAAAATTCCCAGATACGGTTGTACACCCCCATTTACAACCATTTGATTTGGCCCTAGAATAAAACAGGCTGTTTTCCCTTTTTTATGAAACTGAGACAGAACCTGCGATACAAACGTCCATGGTCTCATGTCGCGGTTCCGGAAGACGGCAGTGCAGCATGTTGTGCTCTGATTACGTTACTAATGTAACAAACCACATTTTTCATTTCACAATTAAACTCTAGAACCGCAGAGACTTTATAGAGAGTTGCATCAAAACACAACGCCAAGCGACGTATACATCCTTTTGTTCTCAATAATGGCCCATTAAGCCTCTGTCACTACGATGTCCGGGGTTTGCGGGGGTTGGGGCGATGAGTCTATTGCCTTCCCATTGTATTCTCAAACTAAACTGTGAAATAATATCAAACTTTATTTGCAAATATAGCGCTCCGCAGCTATTATGCGTTGCACACACGTCAGCGCATGAAATAAGAAGGGAGGGTATGTGGCCTTCATGTGGTTCTCACGTACAGTAGGCCTATGGTCTCTGAGGTGTGTCAACATGTCCATGTCCACCAAGGAATGAAAACTGTCCAAACTGCCGATTTGCTTTTGCATGCTGTAGGGCCCGCTGTAAGGGTATAGTGTGCTGTAGGCTAGTTTTTACAATAACTAAAATATATTTAGCATAGGCCTATAGAAAATAATATTTATATTATGGTACCAAGCTACTCATCTAGCCTTGAGTCTCAAAACCCCTCTCAAACAATAACAGAAACATGCTAGCAAGCTTTTTCATGGGTTTGAGCCATGAATATTTACAATGCTAACACACATTAGCATTGCTATGTGGCTAATTCCCGCCCAATCTCCCAGTGAGGAAGAAACAACATCACATTTTAAATGCCCAGGAATGCTTTTTAGGATGTCTGACACATTATATTGTGATGTATCCTTTAGGAAATGCAACTAATGGCATCAAGCTCTAATTATGAACAAGCTCTGACTGGGCTTCAGGCTTCATCCATCATGCTTCACACTGCTGTCTGTCTGTTTACGCAATGCTGTAATCACTATCTTACTCAACTGCCATTTGTCTTCCTGTACGACTGATTTGCTTTCTCCTAATCACCTCTGCTGTAGCACATCATTGCTTTGAGATGGACTCTAATGAACTCTGGACAACATCACCAACAACAGACTCTCACTGTCACCTCAAACATGGGCCAATTTTGTCTGAATTGTGCAGCTCACAGACCACATAATTACAAGACAGAAGTGGCACAGACCAAGGTTTCTGATGTGTAGGGGTTGGTAGAATAGTGCATCCCTCCACTAGTTTATTTAAATTCAAAGATGCATACCCTGGGATAACTGTATTATTAATTTATAAGGCAACGTTCCCTATATTTTCCTACTTACAGCTCCAAATATGAAATATTATATTATAATATATATTATAATATAATAATATATAATATAATATTGAAATATTCCAATCCTCTTAGTTCAACCTGCAATCATATGGTATCATTGTGGGCTGGTGTGCTACTTCAACAACCCGTAGTTTGTTGTTCAATATGCCTGATTTAAAGCACCACTATGCAGAATATTAAAGACATTCCAATTCTCTTATTTTCAACCTGCAAAACAACAAAGTAGAAAACTGGAATCAACAACAAAGTGGGGAAGGGTTGTTGAATCGGATGCCAGCCTACAATGATACCATCTGATAGCAGGTTGAACTAAGAGAATTGGAATGTCTTTAATATTCTGCAGAGTGGCACTTTAAATCAGACATATTGAACAACAAACTACGGTGATGCAGGAGCTCACCAGAGTCATTGTCACAGTGTCCTGCAGGGGGCAGCGTAGTAGTCCCACCAAGGTGCAGAAGAAATTTGCCTCTCCTGAGTAGACCCCAGGATCAGGGTTGCTAAGTCCACACTTGGCTATTTTTTTTTAACATTAAAAACTGTATTTTGAATATACAGTACAGTATATTATAAAAAACAAACAAAATAATGTATACCTTTTTTGGTCTATACCTTTTTTGGTGTATACAAATGTTTATAGAACTGTAGTTCCCACTTGGTCCTGTAGGTACGGGATGATAGTCCCTTCTTAGTAATATAAACGTGTATGCGTGTTTGTGTGTGTGTGTGTGTGTGTGTGTGTGCCTTTCGATGCCTTCAGTGTTGCTCTATTCCCCAGTCCCAGAGGCCTCAGGCATATTCTCTGGTCTGATGGATCACAACAGGAGGGAACAGGGAATGTTGGGAACATACGGAAAACTAGATAGATTAGATTGGAGAGAGTAACGCAGTAATAGATAGATACATAGTGTGAGTGTGAGTGTGTGTGTGTGTGTGTGTGTGTGTGTGTGTGTGTGTGTGCTTGTTTTCAGCGTGGAGCCTGATTGCATCTAATGGAACAGGGGCCTAAATTCTAAACACTGTATTCATACAAAACACTGCTTACCACATACTATCTATGCAAAGCGTGTGATTTATAAAAATTTTTATTGCCAGTAAAATCTCACTAACTCTGACATGTAGAGACCTTATGGAGGCAGCAATTAGAAACAGGAAACTGCAACTACAATGGCAATTAATTAAATAGTGGAAACTTCTATTAGATAGATATTGTCGGCTATATCTATAATTATTTATTTTTATTTATTTTTTATTTATTTTTGAATATATATTTTGATGTTAACAGGACGATACAACAAGGACACTAACATACATACGCAACATAATAATTTGTTTGCATGGTTATCATGAATCTGAATATTTTTAGGCACTTTCCATTTTCTCCATAGATAACCTATTTTGTGAGTACGTAAGAAGTGTTTTAATGAGGCCCCAGGCCCCTGGTAAGTGGAAGCACTGTGATGGAGGGAGTTTACTGCAGATAGACTAGATTGGCCGTTCATTACCAGCCATGTAGATGCACACACGCACACAGCTGCTATATCTGGGGACTCAATGCAAGTTAGTACTTACAGACCACATTGAGACAATCTAGAGCATTGCACTCAACAAAAGGTTTGTGCGTGTGTGTGCGTGTGTGTGTGTGTGTGTGTGTACGCAGTGTCTCTCCTTGTCTCTGTGGGCTAACTATGTAGAGGTACGTGCACATATGAGAACTACACATATAATGCATGTGCGTTTCGCAGGGAGAACCAACCTAAAGTATGTGTAGTGTAGAGAGGTAAAACAGCTAGAGCTATGTATACATAGATGCCAGATGTGTGCGTAAACATGCATCAAAATAAGAAATATATAGAGAACGCTAATGTAAAGCTTTTAGAGGCAAAGGGTGTAGCTCAGGGTCTCCTCTTCTCCTCTCCTTTTAAACCTCCCCCTCCCTCTCTCAATATGTTCCTGATTCCCAACATTCCTCAGCAGTGCACACTGGGGAGCCTTTTTAGATTTTACGCTTGGATATCAGTTTAACTCCCCGTTTACCCCTCTGACAGGACACACACACACACTCCCTAAGTTCTTTCTCTTTCTCTCTTTTTCCCTCTCTCTCTCTCTCTCTCTCTCTCTCTCTCTCTCTCTCACACACACACACACACACACACACACACACACACACAC
>JAOEHI010002640.1:0-11470 GCA_025447815.1 Percopsis transmontana
TCTGTGGTTTTTTTGAGAGAGAGAGAGAGAGAGAGAGAGAGAGAGAGAGAGAGAGAGAGAGAGAGAGAGACATCTGTATTATACAGTAGTTCACATATAACATGGACGTGTCATTCTTTCTTTCTGAATGAGGAAGTACAAAACATCTACAATAGCAAAAATGCAATGTGGGACATGCAAACCGCCATTACACCCAGCACCATAGAACTTGTAGTTGTGCAGAAGAGGTGTCTCTTAAAAGGGCGCTGCGCAGTTCTAGATTCAAACTAATTTTAGCATAAAGAGTTTCAGTAGTTGATCTAATGGGCGTCTTTCTGTTAGCTTGGTTCCACCCAACAGTTGTTAGGTGGAACCAATTATTCTGAAAAAAACATTATATAAATAAAACTGGGTACACACCATGTTTGTATTAGCTTATCAAATAAAATGATTTAAAAGCAAATATTAAATTGATCTACATCTGGTAAGGAGTAAGCTAAAGTAAGCGTGTTCATTTACTCTGTCCTCTGGAAGGTGTGCCTTACACTTTACACAGGGTTGGTCATATATAATAAGTGTAAATGTTTGTTACCCAGGGTTAGGCAATACGTGTGAGATATTATCACCTAAGGATGCTCACCATTATACAAAGAATTACTGTATAAATGGGTGCACTAAGGCAGACATTCTATGCTTCTATATGCTCAAGTTATAATAAAGCCACAAAGGAATATAAGCAACGTAATTACCAATCATTCCATATTTTCAAAATTACTCACGTCGACACACTGTGCACACATCGTGAGTAACCTGGTAAAACCATCTCGATATTGCTAGCCCCGCCTCTACAATTTTCTTCTGCTTTACTAATTGGTCTGCCATCCAGGTGGGTAGTTCAGCTGATGGAATGGATTTTTATGTCACGACGGAAACTGCGTAATCTTATTCACTGCCACTTTACAGGTCCAATGGTTATTACAAATTAGACAAAACAATTAATATTGAATCAATTTCCCAACCAATTTAACATTACCAAATTACATTAGTACAAGGTGTGTTTTTAAGCATGAGCTACATGTCTTTAAAAGCAACTATAGGCTAAAGCAATAAATGATTACAGGAAAATTCACATTATTACTGAAACAAGTTGAACTTGAATTGAAGTTGTTCAGGGCAGGTCTGAAAAAGTCTTGCGACTTGGTGGTCCAATCTCTTTGGGCTCCTGGTCCTTACCAATGCCTTCATAGAACAAGATCCTTCAACACAAAAATGTAATCAATATACTGGCCAGTATCATCAGACACCAAATGCATAGCAGTATAATAGTCCTGGGGAAAATACATAGCCACACATGACAGTCAATATGACAAAGTAGTAGTGCTATAGTTTTCACAGTCAAAAAACATTTATCCCCTTATCTTGAACAATTTGTGGCTTTAGGATTGTGTTACTCCCATGACCTTAATCCTCTTGAGACCAAACACCATATGAAAAAAACACTTTCACACTCACAGTTTGAGTATTCCGTTCTTTTTCCCCAGCATCATTTGTAGGAAGTTTTTATAGCAGATAGGTTTAGGGTTTATGTCCTCTATTGCTCCACCAGAGACCTCTGACATCATCTTTTTCACTTCCAAATGAGTTTTTGCCAGTCCCATTTTCTCCAGCATTCTCTTGAGCCCCATTATGTCTGTATAAATGAATAGTTTAAATAGGTCACATCAAAGTATTTGTTCCTATAGTAATGCACATTTGTAAGCTACAATGAGCTTACAAATGATAATAACACATTAGAAGAAAATGTTACCAATCTCTCCTTGATCGTTCAGGTCAAACTCCATGTATTTCTCTGTAAATAAATACAAACATTTCACATATGTCTTCACTGGTAAGGACAGCATTGTTTCATGTGTTTCACATGTATTTTTTATTTCTCACTTTTGAACATTTCAAGCTTTGATGCAAGGTCTTCCTCTTCTGCATATTGAGGATCTAAGAGAAACCCCTTGAAAATAATGCATCAGCATGATAGTTAGTCTGATTATTTATTCACCATTTTAAATGGCGGTCACTGATGTTTTGCATAAAGAGCTGAAGAATAAAGGTATTAGTTGACTGTTACTCATTACACACACCTCATTGACAGCGTTCAGTTTCTCCTCTTGTTGAGACTTGAGAATACCATAAGCTTTACCCCCTGTAAAATAAATAGCCAAAGCACACACTTTCATTCTGAGAATTTTCTTCTGTTGGTTTCTGTGTGTGTGTACGTGTGTGTGTGTGTGAGTGTGTGATTGTGTGTGTGTTCTAAATTGTACATTGATGGGTAGAATAAATCATAAAACAAACCTTGAGCACTTTTGTCCATTTCTGTCTACAATGGCGAATATGGTGGTGGAAGTTCTGATACCGGCAATATGAACAAGTAGGCTACAGTAGTGTTTTACCACAGTTACAGAAGAGGAAGTTGTGAGGACGTTTAAGAAATCATGTGATCTGTTAAAGTCCATTTTTAGCCAACACACAGGTTCACACAGGCATAAATAAGACTGATGGATGAGACAGAGTAGTCTGATACAAAAAAATACATCACCCTTTAAACTAGTTACATTTATTTGTATAGCACTTAATCACAGTTAAGTTCTTTTCAAAGTAAATTGACATTTAGTTAGACATCTAAAATTTATATTTAGTTTGGATTGGGCATAGCTATACTTTTTCAAAAATATTCTTATGAAAGTGAGTTTAAAAGCATTTTTTACTAGCTTTTTATGAAGATTGATTTAAAAACGTTTAGTAGCCTATAACTTAACTATAACTTATTTTTGAAAAAGTGCACTGTTTTTCTTACCACAAGGTGGCACAATTTACTGTACCACATAACACACCGTGAGAAAACATTAGTAGTATAAACATTAAAAACAAAACAAAAATAACATAACAGAAATGTGGATCTAAGAGTTAATATTCCAGAAGCAGGCACGCATGATACTCTCCAGTGAAACAACAGCTTGAGGCTTAAACTAAGTATTTTTAGAACTAGTTTACAGCTTGCAGTAGATCATAGTTAGCACTGTTTGTGGTAGTGGTCGCATGCTGCATTCTCTTCACATTTCCTTTGCTGGGTCGGCTTTGCTGCTGTAATTCTTCATGTTGTATGTCCCTAATTTCTTCATAGACATGGGTCTGTGAAGAATAATACCGGTGTTACATTCTGTATAGGCTATTACCAGTGACAAATTAGTGTGTTAGGCTGACCGTAAGAATGAAACATTAAATAAACAAATACATAATGCATATAAATTCAATATTTATAGCAACTTTACGTATGTCTCAGTGGATACACTTACCATTCCAATATCTGTCAGTTTATCTCCTAAAAGCAAAACAAACAAATAAACAAACACAGCTGTATCATTGTTTTATTTAGTTGCTATTTCTATCAGCCGTATCTGTTGAATCTCTTGGAAGAACTGAACTTCCCCTCAGGAAGAGTACAATTACAATTACAATTACTTCATTTAGCAGACGCTATCCAAAGCGACTTACAATTACATGATGCTATGATATGGAGCAGATAGGGGTTAGGTTGCTCAAGGATGCTTACAGGTAGGCCAACTCTGGGGAGTAAATATTGTCCTATCTCAAACATGACAAATGACAAGTACCTGCGTTTTGTTTGCGTATCCTCCTCACCCACACATACAGTCCCGCACTGACTGCACACAGCAAGAGGCAAAGAGGAAGAGCAATCCACGCTACAGCTTGCACAGCTGTTTGCACACGACATATTAGTTGCTCGATAGTTTATATCACTGCATCACTTGATAGTGTCAACATTTGTGTGTTCAGATTACATCTGCTTACCGTTAATGAAGCTCAACTTTTTAACAGCTTTTACGACCCCCTCTCTAGAAACAGAGCATGCAGTCTCTTCTCTTCTGCTTTTAAGGTATAGCTTGGAAATTAGGGTGTTATTCTCAAAGGTGAAATCATTTTGTGAACTATACTGGCTACTCCCTGTCCATCTTAGGTTAAAGTCAGCTTCACATCTGACGGGGCAGGTCAGTACACAGGTCAAGGTCAGGTTTGGTCCACTATGCTCTTGTTTAACTGTAATGACATACGGAGACATTTCCTAAGTGACAGACTGTGACAACGTATACGCCTCACAATTCAGTTTCATGCGTTTCTGAGCGCTACTCCACTCACTGTCTAAGATGTGCAGTTGGACAGTGTTAATCAGCTGGCCGCTGGCTGAACACTGGTATTCTCCAGAATCTTGCGCATTCACGCTGCTGATGACCAGTGAGTAATCTTGGTTGCTACGGTACTGTCCTTCGCCATTTGTGACATGGTCCGACAGTGGCATTTTGCGCAGCTGCCATTGCACGCGCTCGGCCGACGCGGGAGGGGAAGTGTTGCCACATGGAAGGGACACTGACTCACCCGCCACAGAGAACACTTCCTCAATTCCACCTTGGGGAAATGGGGAATAACATTCACTTACAACATTTCACTTTTCAAATTACATGTAGAGCTTTGTCCTGTTTGGACTCCATCTTCTACCTGGTACTGCTGTCGTGTAACTGGCAGTGGTTTTCACAATGTTTCTCTCACTCAGTTGGCATCGCCACTTTCTGTGGTGGTCTGTTGGTTTCAGGGCTATTGCCAGTTTAGTAAGGCAGTTTGATGAGTGTACAACCTCAAATCTTTTTCCATTTAACTCTGTACTGGCCTCATTCAACCACTTCATTTGTATGTCAGCGTGGTTACAGGGTGTGACTAACCCTGCATATGTGTTCAAGGAGCAATGAAGCTCAGCGTTGGTTTTCTTGGTGACTGTAGAATGACAAATAACAAAATAAATAACACAATAATATCATTAACAATTTACTGATGAATAAAAAAAATACAATTACTCAGAAGAATCTCCAGCGAAACATTTGACGTGAATTCCCCATATTCACAAAGGTATTCCCGTGCGTCTCCCATTTCCACACGATCTATCTGTAGAAAGCAGTTTTTGCCCATTTTAATCCTCCTTTCGAACTCGTTCGGAAGTACCAGCACGCCCGCATTGACCAAAGTAGTAGGATACGACTTGAATATTCCACGCCCTTCAGCCCTTTTCCAATTGACATAGGAGCAGGAATCGAGAGAAGGTATGGCACACGGTAAGGCAACACTCTCTCTCAGCGAAGCAAAGATGACCAAGTCAACTAACGTAGAAGACACAAAACAATTAAATGGCATTATAATGAACTGCTTATGATTTTTTTCAAGATTTTTCAAAGCCTACGATAATGAATCGTAAGAATTTCAGCTCAAACCCACTGTATATATTTCAGTAATTTCATTTCAAGTCACACAGAGATCACAATATTGCAAATAAAAGTATACCAAAAAAGATTGTATTTGTCTGGACATAAAGTACACCCCACTACGATCACACAAATAACTAATATTATGTTAACTGATTATTATTGTATTATCTTTTATATTATTATTAATCTTATTATTGTTAATGTTATTATTTTATATTTACCAGATGTATGAAGTCCAACAGTTGCCTGTATAAAAAAGAGACAGAATTTTAAAAATGATAAGCAAATCATCGTATGTCTGCAGCTTGCCTGGTTATTTCTACACCCAACAGGATTTCTTAACACCAGTGTTTCAGGAAATCCTGAGTATGTCAGTCATAATTTTAGACATACAGCCTGACTCAACAATGTGACCTCAAAACAAGGCTAAACTTTGAATACTGTGTTAGAACCGTTTCATCATAATTCACCGTAATAACACCCTCAACAGGATGCCAATTCATCACCGCATAAAAATGCTCACTATTCTCACCTACGGGAAATGCTATACATTTAATTAGTCCTATGTGTTGTATGTTCTGTTTTTCTAGGTGGGAATACCAGTCCGAAACCCCTACAAACATGAGGAGAATGCAATTCTCTGAGTCTGCACTCACAATGGAAAGTTGTAATGTAGTAAAAACAGGTAATAGTCAGATGCAAATGGTGCCCCCCAGCCGCCTGTGTACCTTAATTCTTTTATGTCGTGGCGTTAATCATTTTATATCTTGTCACTTGTAATGCATGCCACTTCCCACTATAGGGGCATCTGTGTCACTTCCCACTCGGGTCTTGAGAGCACCTGAGAACAAGTCTAATCTAAAACACCTCAGTGAATACACTTACCATTCCAATATCTGTCAGTTTATCTCCTAAAAGCAAAACAAACAAATAAACAAACAGAACAAGTCTAATCTAAAACACCTGTTTGGACAGGGACTTTGAACAATTAATTTAGACAGGACAGGAAGAAAGTTTACCCCCTCAGCACTTTTGGGTGTGAAAAAGGTCTATTTGCTTCCTGGTTTGCTTGCAGTGAATTAACTTTGTTCCATTATTGTACATGCCCCCACAGTGTGACTGTGATGTGCAATGATAAAAAAGGGAGAGATGCGAATTGAGGTCCAGGCCAAAATTTGCCGGAATTCGCATTTAAGTGTGAGTAAATACCTGATTTAAGTACCTGAATTGGGTCTTCCTCCTAAGGATTAGAGTCGTTCACTTTTACTAATTCTTATACGTAGATGGTCTTTACAGTGTTTGGTCACAAAAAACGATTCACAAATGATAGGTAGTGTATTTTATTTAAGAATGCGCTCAATATGTTGTTCCTATAAAGAACTCTGTTCATCATTAGAAACAGGGAAGTCAGATTCATGGATGGGGGGCTTATAGGGGGGTTTGGGCATGCCCCCAAAACGTCTTGTCATTGTGTATTTTTAGAATAACAACGTGTAAAATCTATAAAAATATGTAATTTATATATGTTTGGTCAAGGTTGGCTAAAAGTATAACTGTCTCATAGTTTGTGTTAGCCACTGATCTACTATGAAAAGAAACCCTAAAAAACGCCTAAAATACGCCTAACTACATCCCTGATTTAAAATCTCCCCCATGAGCCTCAATCTCCTGCTCTTGTTCATTTCTTCCTCTTTACTCAATTGATCTAGTATTATCCAATCGGTACTCAGTGAAGTCTTATTAGCAAATAGACAAATGATTGTGAAAGTAAGGGGTAAAATGTATCCATTTATGCATATGAACACCTCGTACAGTGGAATATCACATTACACCGGTCTCGGCCGTGCAGTAACTTTATAAGGTTTGACTTTTAGAACCACACTGGCAACACCTCTCAAGTCCGGCAGACGGGCCTTATTTCCAGGAGACACAAACTGAAAGTCTCTCAGCAAGTAAGCAGTGAACAGAAAGAGTTCCATTTTGGCCACCGTCTCGCCAAGGCATAGCCGAGCCCCCCCTCCGAATGGCAGCAGGGCGCGGGTGGAGCCTCCCCCACCCTCCAGAAAGCGCTCTGAAATAGAGTGGGACCACTGTTAGCTTTACTCAAACTCGGCTGAGCCGAGCCGGAGGAATGCTCTGCACATTATTACAGTTCAGTGACTACCTGGTTTGAAGTTGTAGGGTTCTGTCCAAACTGCAGGGTCGTGGTGCGCTCCAAACAGGTTAGGAATGACCACCGTGTTTTTAGGGATGAAATAACCTGCAATACTAAACAGGCACTGTCCTCAGTATAAATGGCCAAATGGTAGGTTCGTCTTATTTGCATTAGTATACAGTAGCGTTTCAAATTCCAAATAACATAGTTTAGTTGACTATACAGCAGTTTTACACCAAACACAAGCTTATTTTGTAAATACTATTGACACGATCATAACAAATCACAATCACGATAAAGATCACAGGTGGGTCAGGATAACATCACATACTGCTAAGCATGACAAAAAACACCAATTCTTTTTCCTTGGGATTGAAGAAATAGATTAACCAGATACACTGGTCCAATAAGTATATCCACAGCTCCGCACTGGATGAAAACACAGCTTTTCTGTTCTGTCAAATGTTTATTTAGTGTGGATGGGCGCATCAATATCAAACAAGTTCATCTTTTAGGCAGCAACGCGGTGTAATTGTGTTGTGCTAAAGACGCTCTGACCTGGACAGACTCGGTGTCCTTTGTTTTTTCGTCAGGTGTGAGAAAACCTTACCACAAGAAAAACAGAAACGTTCACACAGATTTATTTTATCACTAAATAAAACGGTATATTTGAAACTCTGTGTGTAACATTTTGTTACTTCTTGCCTTGCAATGCACCACTCGAGTGTAACGTCAGGGGGCGCTGCCTGGAAAGACGTCTCACCCCAAACAATCGTGACACCGAGCCAAATTTCCTGTATGTGCTCATGGCAAACGAAATCAGATTCTGACAATATTACCCTGACCCAGTCAGGACTGAATAATTGTGACGCACGCTTTAAACCCATTAACACGATGCGCATTGTTCATTCTGTACAAATGTTGCACCTCCGTTGAGCGTGCTGCTGTGTCTTGTGTCTAATAATCAACACATTCGTTTTCCCAATGGTGTATATGGTTGTTTATACATGCTTTACGTTATTATCTTGCGTGCGTGACACCAGTCGGGCACGATGAAGAACCGTGACAAGCATGACCCCTCCCAGATAACCAGCGCTACGTTCTTCAGCTCTGCTGACCTGCTGTCTCTGATGGCTCTGTGCGGCACGGCGAGTGGGGCTACAGGCCTGAGTCTGAGGACCTCGTGGATCAAGGCACACAGGGCAGGGAGCCTATGTCTGTCACTGTACTTGGGGTATCGCCCCTCCAGTACCGCGCACATCTCACTGTACACGCTGCACTGCACCTGGACAGGGATGTGTGGAAGGAGAGAATGCGCTTAGTCTTAACTTCTGTTTGGTCGTTTTGTTTTCGCACACAAAAAAAATACTTTATATGAGTGGTTTTAGGGGGGTTTGTGAAAATATTTAGCAGATAGATCATTATTTTAATTCATTAATTCATTCAATGTGTTATTTTATTATATTATATTATACGGTTTATGTTCTTGAGCGGGGTCACAAGCAATAAAAAACATACTTTTGGTTGTCAAAAAGAGAGCCGCTGATTTAGTCAGTGGTTGTTTAAGGCCAGCTACAGTGCACTGTATGTTGGGTGCTGTACCTCGGGCCTGTGCAGGAGAAAGGCCACAGTCCAGTTCAGCCAAGCGGCCGTGGTCTCTGTCCCGCCAATCATGAGGTCCACAGTGGCCATGTGCAGGTGAGTGTGTGTCAGGTGCTGTGAACACATGCAGGTAGACATTAAGTAAAAAAATAGGAGTGTATTTTAATTAGTGTGACAATCATCCCAAATATTAAGACAAATACATTTAACGTTAGCTTCTCACAGTGTAGTTAGTTGTGAATCAATACAACACGTACCACGTCTTGTGTGCTGTTGTGACCTTGGCTGATGCCCTTGAGGAGAGACCCTGTGATGACACCATCTGTTTTGTTTTCTTGCAGCTAAACACAACACAACAACAACAGTTGGCAAATGTTTTGTCTACATTTTATTATTCGTTTACTTGACATTTTTAAAGCCCACTGTACAACCACAGAGAATTATCCTGACGGATTAGATCGCTAGGTTAAAGTTGAAGCAGAGCTGTACTACCAATTTTTTGAGGTAAGCAATATGCATGTTCTCAGACAGCATAAAGAAGATGTTGGTTGTCAGTTGGTGATATCTAACCTTGTACTCATCCAGGTGTGTTCGTATGATGTCGTCCCTCCTCGCTACCTCTTTAACCAGACGGGCGAATGGAGGGTTAGGTAATTTCTATAATAAAACAGCAACAATGTGTGGTGTGTTAACTCCTCTTATGGACGTGCTCACCAGCCATGTAATCTTTAGTCACCACGCTGAACGTCTACCCACCCTTAGAAACGGGAACGTATCCAGAGCAGAAATCCAAGGGGAACCCCATAAAGCAACAATCTCATTAAGGCAGCTATGCAAGCGTTGCAGCTCCACTGAGCTCTTCTCATACTGGAAAAACAGAGTAAATCAACACTCCTCTAGCAGAATCATAGCATAACATTTTTGGAATATCTCATTAGAATTATGTAACTCAAACTACATTAAACGTTATGATATACACTATTTCTTTGCATCCTTAATGACATGCACATATCTGCATAAAACGAAACAAACAACCTTTTTTAGTGTACGCTACCCGATCTAAAAACAAGAAATGATAAGCAAGCAGGCTGGATAACTTTATTTCCCCATTTTATTTATGTTGTGACTAATTCAGCATCCAACCTGGTCTCTGGATTCTCTCAGGAGATAAACACCGTGCTGAGAAGAAGACAGACACTCACTTCTTTTCCAAAGACCAGGGTGGTGATGACATTGCTGGCTGCCACGGTGAAATCCTCAGACAGATCCACAGGCCGGCCTTGATAGCCCATCAAAACCTGACAATATTGAAATATTTAAACATCTAAAACACAGAATAATAATTAATTATAATGATAACATAATATTAACATAAACAGAACCATTAAACCGAACAGTAAACCATTTTAAACAGAATTGTAAATGCACATTTGTTGATAACGAACTATTACAAAATAATGCAAATAAAAAAATAAAATGTAAAAAAATAATAATAAAACGTTTTTAAAAATTGGGGGGGGGGGGCACTGATGTAGATGTTATGTTGCTGACCTGTCGCAGGTGTAATGCCTGCCTCTCAATCACCGCATGCAGAGACTGTTGGGCACAACGTTGCAAAGCGCCGTGGACCAGCCGCCGATGTGCCCTCCACTCTTCACTGTACTCCCCAAGAGAGATGGAACGCCCCCCCGCGGACACAAGGTCTCCTGACAAACGTGTACGGTCACGGGGAAAGAGAACGTTCGGGGTAAGACGGCTTTCGCCATTGGGCCACACCAGGGTAAGTGTAAACGCGTTACCTGTGTATGATACTGGTCTTCCCGCAAAGTCTGACCATTTCTTCACCAGTGCTTCTCTGATGGTATCGCTACTGCTCAGCACCACCACGACTGACAACACACATATAATCGATTAAATAGAATTTTACAATACCGTCATTTGAAATTAGTATAGAATCTTGACCTGCTCGGTATTCCTGTGAAAATACATAGTGTGGCATACTGTACATGAGCCGTGCTGAATTGAAGTGATTACTTGTGTTGCCACACTTAAGGCGGTAGATGTTTCCGTGGCGCTGTGCCAGGGTGGTCAGGTGAATGGGCAGGTGGTCGTGTGCCAGATCCAGCATGTTGCCCAGGAAGAAGAGGCTGGGAGGACCTGGTAAAGAAGGAGAGGAGGAGGAAGAGGGATGAAGAGGGAAGAATCTCTGAAGAAAACTAGACTGAACGACTAGGTGAGGGGTAGAAAGGGTGGGGTGAAGATGAAAATAAAGCAGTGAAATAATAATCAATTCCAGACCATGATAAGTCCATTACACCAGCAGCTGTAAAACATTTTGACCCATGACCCAAATTTTATGCTACATAAACCTCTGGGAATGGACCCCCGAAACTTCCTTTCGGGGGTC
>JAOEHI010002641.1:0-11470 GCA_025447815.1 Percopsis transmontana
GTCCCCCTTTTTGAACAGGGGAACCACCACCCCTGTCTGCCACTCCTTTGGCACCGTCCCCCACTTCCACGCAATGTAGATATGTGTTTTTTTTTAACCAAACATGTTCATTTTACCACAGATAATAGCTTAGCAGCATCTCTTATGAATGCTGGGATCTACAGTATGAATATCCAAATCTGACCCACACAATGGCAAAATGGCAAGCTGTACTTTATCCAAAGCGTTATCCAAAGTAGCAGGTGACATAATACAACATGCACGTTAACTAGGGTTGTTGTGGGAGTGCTGAGGTAGGAAGTGGCTGACGTGCCCATGTGGGTCTTGTGGGCATTGACTCTCCTCTCCTGACAGCTGCAGGGAGCTCCCGCCACCACTGTAGCACTAGTCCCAGAGGCCCAGAGAGAGGGTCATGACTGAGCTGAGAGACCCTTGCGTCTGTGGTTCCAGCTGAGGTGGTTTATCGAAGGCCCCAGGCTGGGGCTTGGAACCTTACCATTGCTCGGAGGTATAGTGTGAGGCAATTCATTTTACTGCCCTGTACAGCCAGCACAAGTGTCATGAATTTCATTCACGCCATGATGGGGAGCCAGCAAAGTGTCATGGACGACAGGGGTGGGGCCATGAGATAACTTTAGTCAACTCTCTGTGCCCGTGCTCTAAAGGTTTCAACATTGCTCTGCGGTGATGTATATCTTTTCATAGTGGATTCCATCTTTTTGTGACATCACAAATACAACACTTTCAAATCACATTTCTAAGGAAGTAAGCAGAAGTCTCCCTCTTCAATGGAAGAATGTGAAAACAGTGCCCTGTTGACAATTTTTGCACGTAAAACAATCTGTAAAGTCAGGTCTCCAAGAGGAGCTAACCACAAAGAAAACGTCTTTTTGAGAGGATGGGGGGTTTATGGTTTTAAAGTTAATTCTCTTACCAATGCTCCAGAATCCTTCTGTAAAATGTATAGCTCTCTTGGGTCTGTTTATTCAAATGATTTGACTAATCCCATGTGTGCATTGCAGGCCTTTCAGTTTACTGTAGCTCAATCAACAATAAAATGTCAAGTTCAGACTACAGTATCTTTATTAGTAACACGTATACAAAGTAAGAGGGTAATACAACAAATACTTAAAATTATAAGCGTGCATGAAATCAAATGTACAAGGTCAACAGAATGTGAAACTTTCTTCATTGTCTGACTTGTTAGCCAATGATGTGGCTGGCAAAATGCTCAATGTATGTTATGTACAAACCCAGATTTGGATAACATGTTGTTCTGTAGCCTCCTAAGATGACCTGAATTTCCTGAAATTCAGATAGGTTGTCTGTTGCTGCATGAATTGAAGATCAGCTGCATGTGAATGTTCAAGGGAGAGGGAAATGTGTCTTTTTGGTTTCCCCTCATTTGCCCTGCATTTATTTGCCCTGGTTGGTTTGCCTTGGTTCATTCTGATTGCATGGTTTCAATGCTCCTATTATGGATCTGTATACTCCACCCCCCACCCCTTCCATTAGCAGAGTATAGTACAGCATTGATTTTAGATATGCCATAGAGTGGCATTATGGCCTTTGTGGCCAAATAACTAGCAATCACCCTCTCAGCATGAGGTGGCGTGGGAGACATAAAGATGGAGAGTGTGGACAGAAAAAACAGCGTCCAGAGATTGTCTTGTTATAGAGGGAGATAGGAGACTCACGCACTTTATCATTGGGTCACGTGCACTTGTTGTAAGCAAATCATATCAACACGTCATTTAAACTCTTCCCAACTGTCCCAACTGCTCTAAAATCTCGGACTAGTCCTAGTCCTTTCTTTTTGAAGTAGGTACATCATGGCTTGCTCCAACATGAATATGTAGTAACAAGCATGTTGAAGTTGCGATTATTATTTCACAAGCTGACTATTTGTTCAGGGTGCTGAGGCATCTCCTCCATTGACTTTAAGCCAAACAATGCAGCCTGTGCTCTCCCTGTTCACACCCCCCTGTGTTACACCTTTTTAGGCCCGGAGATTGTTGGGAGGGTCTCAATCATCCACATACAGTACGTACTGTAGGGGAAAATAATCTCTCTCTCTCTCTCTCTCTCTCTCTCTCATGATTGAGTTGTCATGCCGTGTGACACACTGAGCATTCCCATGAATAAAGCCCTATGCGTCTCGTCTTAACTCTGAACCATGCGGTGTGTATCTGCCTGGATCACCTGGCTCCTCCATATGCTGCTCAGGCGTCTGCTGCTCCTAATTGTTTAGGGGGGAGGGGGAGGGGCGGCGTGGTGGATCTCCGAAATCAAGGAGAGCCCCTGCTGCCTCGTGCGGATGCAGCAGCAACGAGGAGGAGGAGTGTGTGTGTGTGTGTGTGTGTGTGTACCCTGGCTCTATAGGTGTGCCGCTGACAGCCTGAGATTGATGGATAGCGCTGCGTATCGCAACTAGCATCCATTCTGTCCTGTATTCTGTCCTGTCGTCCGGTACGTCTCACCTCCCCTCAACCCCCCCCCCCCTCTCTCCCTCTCTCTCTCCCTCTCTCTCCCTCTCTCTCTCTCTCTCTCTCTCTCTCTCTCTGTCCCTCCCTCTCGCTCCACCACTCCACGTCCCTCGCTGGTCCCCCCCCCCACCTCTTCCACATCAGTTTCCAGGAGGTGTCCCTCATGCAGCCGGAGAGCGCGTCGCTGTGAGGAGGAGACCAGGGGACTGCATCGCTGTCTGCCAGGCGCTCCTCCGCTGTCTTGACAGACGCTGCCCTGAGCCGGGGGGGCGAAGAGAGAGGGGGGGAGCTGGACTGCACTGTGGTGTTCCGCGGAGGAGGAGGAGGGAAGAGAGGGGGACGAGACAGACACGTGGAGGACGGGACCCAGTGTCCGGGACACTGCGGGGTGGACATGAAGGAGCCGCTGGAGTTGAGCGCCCACCCGGGAGGGAGGGCTGAGGCTGGTGAGATGCCTGTCTGTGTGCCTGTCTGTGTGCCTGTCTGTCTGTCTGTCTGCCTGTCTGTGTGCCTGTCTGTGTGCCTGTCTGTGTGCCTGTCTGTGTGCCTGTCTGCCTGTCTGTCTGTCTGTCTGCCTGTCTGTGTGCCTGTCTGTGTCCCTGTCTGTGTGCCTGTCTGTGTGCCTGTCTGTGTGCCTGTCTGTCTGTCTGTCTGCCTGTCTGTGTGCCTGTCTGCCTGTCTGTCTGTGTGCCTGTCTGTGTGCCTGTCTGTCTGCCTGTCTGTGTGCCTGTCTGCCTGTCTGCCTGTCTGTCTGTGTGCCTGTCTGTGTGCCTGTCTGTGTGCCTGTCTGTGTGCCTGTCTGTCTGCCTGTCTGTGTGCCTGTCTGCCTGTCTGCCTGTCTGCCTGTCTGTCTGTGTGCCTGTCTGTCTGTCTGTCTGTGTGCCTGTCTGTGTGCCTGTCTGTGTGCCTGTCTGTCCTGTCTCACTGAAACTAGTTGTGCTGTCACTCAAGCCACCTTTACAGCGTTCTGACACACTGATTACCTGACTACAGTCACACGTGTGTGTGTGTGTGTGTGTGTGTGTGTGTGTGAGACATGGTAACTGATTGACAGTAGTAATTACTTAATTTTCCAGCAATGTATTTTTTTTGTGGGTTTTTACACTGAAAGTGTGTTTGTGTGTGTGTGTGTGTGTTTGTCTGGGTATGTAGGCAGTCGGGTTTGTATGAGGTAAATTAATTAATTAAGCTAATTTGTTTTCATTTGAGGAGTTTCTAGATAACCCATCCCCTAAGACCATTGTGTAGTAATTAGTACAAAGCATTAATTACATTTTCCATCATAAGCTTTTACAGAGGTCACCTGAATGGATTTAAAATACCACTTGTCTTGTCTTTTCCTGTAGTATCTACTGTATCTCACATAACATCATGGACCATTCATGTTGATGCACACCACCAAATAAATACACAAAGAAAGTGGGCCCCAGAATTTTAAAACAAAATAAAATAGAAATAAATCTACTGAATGGTTTCTTACAGGTATTCGTGCATGGTAAAAGTGTTTTCAGTATTGAGTGCTGACAGAGGCAAACCAAACGTCCCAATGACGACCACAACAGGGGAATGTTAATTAGATTAGCGATATCGGCCGTGCCACAAAGCCTGCTCTCTGGGGTTAATACCTTTGCTTACTAAAAAGAGAGAGAAACTGCATTCGGTAATGCCGAGCATTTGAATTGACATGCAACTGTAGGGTATCTACCAGGCAATCAAGCCCTTCCCCTCACCATCCGTGGATGGGGAGATAAGGAGGGCATACCACAGGAGACCCCCCCTTTTGTGAGCAACTCTGGTTCGTGGCACTGTCAGACAATAAAAGCGTCTGCTAAATGAACTAGGTGGAAATGGGACCTAAAGTCAAAGAACTGAGATAATTATAAAAGGAATAAAGAAAAACCAACGAAACACGAGTTAAAAGTAATTTGAACCAAAAAATGTAACTAATTTATAATAAGGCAAGGTTAACACGAGGGACGCATGGCCTACAGGCAATGATGGGCAACACGCTTAAATTGTAGAGCAGAGCATCAAAACATCTTGGTGAAAAAGTTGGAAGTCTCACGATCCAGCGCCATCCTGGCCCCTACGGTTAGCGCCTCTGATGTGTCGCCGGCCAGCCTCCGGGGTATGCCGCTCTCCAGCGACGCCCACCTGTCCTGGGGAGCCCACAGGCCTGCGCTTGGTCTGCCCAAACCACGGGGTCCTGCCAGCCACGTAGAGCGCCTGGAGGCTTCCACCATGGTCACGCAGGGGGGCTCATCGCCTGCACTGGGGCCTGGCCTGGACGGCAGTGGGTCCGCCTCGCTGCCACCAGCCTCCTGAGGGTCCGTGCCTGCGTCGACGGTCGCCAGAGGAGCCTGCCTACGGTCTGGTCTCTGGAGGATCCACACCGTGGCAGCTGTCCCTCGGCTGCGTATTCACGCCGCCCGTTGCTGGTCCAGACACCTGAGGCGTCAGGTCTGCATCGCCGGTCACCTGGGAGCCCTCACCGCCGAAGCCAGGCTACGGTTCGGCCTCTGGAGGGCCCACGCACCGGAGGAGTCCAGTCTGCATCGCCGGCCGCCGGACATTCTTCGCCGCTGGAGCCTGCTCATGGTCCAGTCGTTGGAGGGTCCACGCCGCCGCTGCCCGTCCTCTGCACGCCCGCCGGTGAGTCCTCGCTTCCGGAGCCCGAGCATGGTCCAGTCACCGGAGGGTCCAGTCACCGGAGGGTCCAGTCACCGGAGGGTCCAGTCACCGGAGGGTCCACGCCGCCGCCTGTCTGCTGCACGGCCGCCTGCGAGTCCTCTCTTCCGGAGCCTGGGCCTGGTCCGGTTGGAGGATCCACACCGCCGCAGCCCACGCCGCTCTTACCCGGTCCGGCCACCAGCTGGTCCCAGCCGCTGCTTTTCGCCCAATCACGGTTCGCGGATTTTTCCGATGCTTTGCATTTTAAACCTTTAACCTTATGCAATTCAAATCTTAGATTTCACTAAAAAGGGAGCGGGTTGAAATTCCTTTCTCTTGGTCTAAGAGAAAATGTAATTGCTGGACTAACCAAAAATCTATTTTGAACTAAATATGGTTTTGCATACATCAAACTTGGTTGCTCACATTTCATAAGCATAGAGTGTGCATAGATGATAATATACATACTGAATCTGACATGGTCCTTAATAAGGGATTAGATTAATCCCACAAAATTATAATATGCAAACATAAGGTTCCGTATCTGTGGAAAATGAATACATACTATAACACATAATAATAATAGCAGTCCATATATTTCTAGTCAGGTTTAAAGTATATAAAAACGTTTCAAACCACACAGAATTCTTTCTTTTTCTGTGTGTGTGTGATTTTTATGGTGGGGGGTGGAGGTCACCCTGGAGGGGGGTGCCCCCCGAGCTTTTTCTGTAATGGCTGCACATAAATCACTACATATACATAAGATTGAATCGTAGACTAACCACATGGACGATGTGGATTGAAAAATAATGACTAAACAGGAAAGGTGAATTTCATGTTTCTAATGCTAACAGTAACAGAGTTATGTCTGTTGTTGCAAAGTCTCATCGGTTCCAGTGTGATTCTGTGAGGTGAATTATGACACCTCACACATACATGCATTCCATTCCACAAGACACAACCTTTCACTCCTATAGTTAAGAACACTTAATAATAGGCAAAAAGGTGTAATGGAGATTTGACCATGTGAAGTTACTTTAAGTAAGACAGTAGAGGAATAACTAGGTCAGTTAGGAATTTAGCAAACAAAGGAATGAAGACGTGAACAATGTAACAAATTATCTACTTTTATAATCATAAAGTGCCATAATAATCTAAACAATACCTACAGGGGAATGGACCGCTTGTAACCACTGGAACCTTACTTTGAACTTGCAACGCTGCCTTTGTAATACACCAGTACTACACCAAAAGACTATAGACTGCTCAGGCACTGGATGTTTCTTCCCACTCTCTTCCCCGTCCATAGGCCATACCTTAGGTTTAGCCTAGTACCAGGTTAGAATAGCCTGATCGAGTCTGCTTGGTTGATCAGTTGGTTTATAACTCCATCTCGTCTACAAATTTGGTTTACTCTGCTAGATTGCTAGTTTACTGAAATGCAGCAATAACGTGATTTCTTTAATTGAACACTAGGTTATTGAAGCCTGGATATTGCGCTTAATACTGTTTATGGTTTATGTGACGTTGCTTGCATAAAGGTATATCACCTGTTTGATTGTATGTAAGCACTGATTTATGTAATAAATTCACGTTTGTATTTAAAGCAATCTACTCGGTTGTTTGTGTATCAGAGAACACGGTCAATCCTATGTCAAGTATTTATAACTTCATAATATTGACTGATCACAAATGTTGATCAGACTAAAATGATGAAATATGAATTAATAAAAAATCATAACTTGTCTCCCAGAACTATCAAACTAAGTGGTGCTCCCAAGGGTATAGTCGAAAGACTTTCAATTCATCCAATAAAGTGTAGTGTTTACCCCACTCATTACACAAGCTTACAGCCAAAATCTTCCATTTAAGAATAAATTAACTGAGCTGCCCACAGAGAAATCAAGGCATGTTTTATCATGCCTTTACCCTGTTTGCCTCTCTGCACAAGCACACACACACACACACACACACACACACATACACAAATGCTAACAAACATGTACAGACACACACACAAGCTGAGGCTTGAGCAATTGTAATCCCTCACCCCCCAAACAGGTACACAATGGTACATTCTCTGACATAGGTGTTTAAACATGCATGTGCAAACAAATGTGTGAGCACAGACACATACAAACACACCAAGGCCTGATTATCCATATATGGCATCGGGTGAGTGCCCGGGGGGCACCAGCCTAAGGGGGGGGCAACGACCAGACCCTTAAAATATTTGTCATATTTTCTATATATATTATTTACTGGAAGAGGTGATACAATATATATGCATATACAGTGTATATCTATATATCTATATATCTATAGATATACTGTATATAAAGAAAAATAATTGCGATTGGGTGCCCCACAGTCAAGTCCACAATGACGCAGTGCCGCCAATCTATCATATTAGAGAAATTCAAAATGGACAGGCATCAGCTAAGCGATTGTGCTAAATGAAAACTAAAAAAGGAAAAACAATCATGGCACATAGCCATGATTTACAATGTACCCGCAATTGAATTAAGCAAGGACAGAGACACGCTGTTGTCAATTTGATATTTGTGGAACAGTTTTCTCATTTAACTGGTTGCTCAGTTAGTGGTGCTTGTAAAGTCTGTGTATGTTTTGCTTCTGTGTATGTTTTGCTGTGTATGTTTTGCAGCTGGTGCCACTTCTCTGCTGCATCTTTCAGCAGTGCTGAAAGACATACAGGGAGAAGTTCAGGGAGGTATAGAGAGAGAGAGGGAGAGAGAGAGATGCTGTTTCTTTGAGTAATAAGAGTTGTACACTTCATTGCTGATAGAACATTATGTGCAAAGACCATTTTACTAATCCACCCTCCTGTGCTGTGTGGAAAAAGTACACCTTCGAATTCCTGAGTACTATGGTTCATACATTAGTTAGCTATTTTATTTAGTTGGCCTACCTGTAAGCATCCTTGCGCAAGATGCCTAACCCCTAAGTCACTTTGGATAAAAGCGTCTGCTGAATGACCTAATTGTAATTGTAATTATTTTCTGTTTCACAAAGGCGAGAAGGAATATCAAGTCCTTTAGAAGTGTTGTATCTGCCGTTTCTGTTAACTCAGGCCTGACACACACACACACACACACACACACACACACACACACACACACACACACACACACACATTAACATGTGACCTGACTGTGAACCCTAGATCTGTGTTCGAGCCACAGATTCACCATGACAGTGAGTGTGTGTGGGGGTACACTAGTGATAACCAAGGCCTCGCTGATTCGTCGACTTTCTGTCCTATGCATACAGAAAAAGAAGACGGCAAAAACAAAATGCATAATTACCTTGTGTGGCACAAAAGACAGGTTGACAACTATACATTACAGTATTAGTTGCAAATTGAATTCGGTTGTTGTTTTTTTTACTCAGGGGAAAACCTATGGGGTATTTATGTGTTGTTAAATCTGCCGCTTTACAGGTTCTTTACTATAAGTGGTTAAAGCTGAAATCTGTCATGAATTCTTTAGTTAAACATCATTATTTCCTCTGTGGGCGTGAGGTAACACAATACAGACTGACTTTATCTTGTTCAAGTTCAAGTATCTTGTCATATACTGATAATGCAAACATCATTACCAGACATTTTTAGACTTTGTTCAGAGACACTCACTACAGACTGAACCATATGATTAAAAACAATAGAAACAGGTGTGCGAGCCGAACAGACAGATGTAGACTAGAACTTATGTAGTTGAGCGATATTGGACCAATGAAAATGTGTGACATTAGATACTCTGCTGTTTTTGTAGTTCCAACATAACGTTCGTCTCTGGAGAGTGAGATGTTGAAAGGTTGTTACATGTTATAACATTATTAGTATTCTCTAGTATGCTGTACAGTATGTACTGTATCTGCATTGGCTATAGGGGTATGGGAGGTTTCACAGCTCGCTACCTTGTGACCTTGCGCTCGACTTTTCCCATAGTCAGACTTGTCATCCCGTTAACCCTGCCCGCTCCGCCGTCGACCCAACAGTCAAGAAGTCCTCCACACGCTGATTCACAACACTTCATTAAACTCTGGCAACAAAATCATCTGTCCCCTCTCAATATCCCAGGGCAGCAATGTGACCATAACTCACTCTCCCATTCAACACCACTTACCCTAATGGGAGCCCCATTTGTGCAAACATCAATCGAGTTAGAGGGGAGTTGCCCCCCCACTTTCCCCACTGGTGGCGTGGGAGATTAAAAAAGGAAGGAAGGTGCGGGTGTCGCGTAGCAGTCTTCACCTGGTGCATGGGAAGGTGGAGAGAATATACATAGAGAGAGAGACAGAGAACCGCAAACGGTAAGACAGGGGGAAGGGACAGTACAAATGCCATATCCCATGTGGAGCCAGCCACAGAAGTGAATTATTAATGATATTCTTCCATAATCCAAGGTAAATGATATTCAGAAAACAGGATGGTTGCCCAGGCGCAGACTCCCGCTGCGAAAGTCATTTTTTAAAAAGATGTTTGAAAACGACTTAAGTTTTCTCCGATTATGTGATGGGGACTGGAGCAGCGCAGGCAGCATACTGGAGGGTTCTGTACAATTAGTTTTGTTCAGCAAGGAATAAGTGCTAATCCCATGTGAAATCTCCTTCCTCACACACACACACACACACACACACACACACACACACACACACACACACACACACACACACACGCCCATGCAATTTCCACCTCCATCTGCTTTTCGCTTTGCAGTATCTGCTATTAACTCTTATGTGGTTATCACTGTAAAAAGAGCACAGGGGTGTCCCTAAGCTTTTGCTTTTGTGTGTGTGCGTTGTGTGCCGTGTCTTTGGGGGTGGGGGCGAGCAAGGAAGCTTGTTAGATGATCGTCTGCAAGACAGAATATCCAAGTCCCTGAACATTAATTAACTCATCCCAGAGAAATGACTTAAATAATACATTACCGCCTCCTTTTAATTCTTTCATGGACCCCTCTTTTCCATTGATACCCCCCGCAGAAAGACGGGTGGTGATAGATTGGAGGTACGCAGGGACTATGCTGTTATTTCTAGAGCCAGATTGCAAGCGGGCACACCTCATTTGGTTCGGGACTCTCTGGGGTTTGCATCTGCATGTGCCGCCTGCCTGCCTGCCTGCCTGCCTGCCTGCCTGCCTGCCTGCCTGCCTGCCTGCCTGCCTGCCTGCCTGCCTGCCTGCCTCCTGGTGCTCCGCTGAGCTCATTACCATATTCATGATTCCTGTGGATATCGATTATAAATACCACACCTGTGCCACTTTTGTCCCCATACGTAGTCTGAGCTAGAGTTCGGACAGCCTGCAAGCTAACGTAAGCTAACGGAGATGTGACTGAGGTAAACCGTACAGGTGACTGACCTCTCTCCGTGTAATGGGTAATTATTGTAATTACTCTTTTCTACATTAGTTTTGGTCAGTCTCGTTTCCCTAAGGCGCCTGCTGATGCACTGGATATTCAGTGCTCTTAGCCGTCGTCACTGCAGTCAGTAGTGTACACAACAGGCGTTCTGTGTTCTGCAGGTGTTCCCATAATTAGTCAATTTGTTAGGTTAAAAATTTTAAAAAGACTATTCAAGGTCACCTGGAAAATATTCAGTATATTTCCATTAAGGCTCCATATAATTGCATTTTGGACAGACTTGAGCTCAGCATTATGTTTCAGTTTGTCTTGCACTATGCCCTAACTTGATTGGCTATCAGACTGGCAGTAGGAGGATGAATACAGATCATATGTTTAAATCCAGAATTGATGCCACACCTGGCGCCAAATCTTTTTTCCATGATTCTAAGACAATGGATTTTTTCAGAGAGGAAATGTGGCTAAATGACATGCTAGACAGATTTCAAAACTAGTCTTTCAGGTCACATCACTTTAAACAACACAATTGACAACCACAACTTGAATTTTACAATACCCCCTATTGTAAAATTCAAGTTCTGGGGGAAAAATGTGCACAGTGAAACTTAATGATTTTCATCATGGAAATGGGAGAAACAACTCTTTCATGAGATGCTTTGTCAATCCAATCACTTTCATTATGCATTTACCATAACACAACACCCACTTGACTGAAAACGGGCTCATACACACATACAGTAATTGGCCTGGATTATTGCGGGTGGGTAGGTATTTGTTTCGTGTGTTGTGTGTTTGTGCTCGAGTGCTGGCATGCATAGGTGCGTGCTGTGGCATAATCCATACACCTAATTAATAAGACATACACTCACCTAAAGGATTATTAGGAACACCATACTAATACTGTGTTTGACCCCCTTTCACCTTCAGAACTGC
>JAOEHI010002642.1:0-11469 GCA_025447815.1 Percopsis transmontana
CAGCTGAGGCCGCTCAGAGGACCGGCCCGGCGGGAGGGGTGCGGGCTCAGGGGCGGTCGGACTGGACGGCCCGGGCGTCTTGCTGAAACCTAAATAGTGTCCACAATTGATACTAATGCACCTGTGGGGCTAACCCTCTACAGGTGCAACAGAAGGATGGGAGGCATCCATCAGCATGTTTGGAATCAGCGAGAGGATCGTTGGGCAGGGGGGCTGTTATCTACCCACCTATGATGCCTATATTGTCTCTACATATTGGCTCATCATTTGAGATGTTAGTATTATAGATTTGGGAATTTGTGTGTCTTTACTGAGCATGTCACTTTGACTGTTCCATCTCTCGTTGCGACATAGAATGCCATGACGTCACACTGGCTAAACTCACAAAACTAGAGTGCAGGAAACAGTGACTTGGCAACGCAATATCTTTTGAAGAGGCCGCAGATTTGCTTAATAACTTAAGGAAATTACTATATAAATCATGTAAAAACGTACTACAGACATGTATGATCATGTCACAGTACGAAAAGAGTAATATACTCTTTTGTATAACTTTAGAAATATTAATTGAAATGGTTTATATATGGTATTTCAATCTGGAAGACGATTAAGGCCACATGTGTTCCCAATCTGATTGTAATAGGCTATTCTGTAATCAATCGACAAAATCTCCCAATAGACATTGGCCCTACTGCGGTTGGTTAAAGGCGACGTGAGTGGAAGACGACAACAAGCGCCTTCATTTTCATTTAACGTTACTTCTTTTGGGCCCCGATCTCCTGCAGCAGCTCAGAGCCGTTTTAGGAGAGGCACCAACAAACTGCGGTTTTGCACTGTAGGAACCAGCCCTGTATGAACTCATTCTGGGTCGATTTTTGGGCCGAAAGAAGTACCTCCTCTGGGGTGGGTAGGCCTACTTCTGAGTGGCCCTGTAAAACTGCTGGACTGCTTATTGGTTAAACACAACGTGAGAAATTACTATATCAATCATGTAAAAACGTGCTACCGACATGTATGATCATGTCACAATATGAAAAGAGGAATATACTCTTTAGTATCACTATAGAAATATTAATTGAAATGGTTTTGATATGGTCTCGGTCCTCGTGGAGGTGAACTATGTACAGGGGTAACTATGTACAGCTGCCCCAGCAAAAGGGCGAACTCAGTCCGGGGCTCTGGTCCTTCTCCCTCATCTCCCTCAGCCACTCGTCCACTCTCTTACCCGCTGCAGCTGAACCAAAGTGCGTGTGGCTGTAGCGGGCGTGTCCAGTGTCCCTCCGCTTCAGCTGGCCGCGATGGCTGCGGTGCGCATTTGGGATGCGGCAGCCCTGCAGCCGGCTGCTGCACCACCCGCAGCAGCAGCGGTGCCGCTGGAAGCGGAGGGCGGTGTGGCGGCATAGTCAGAGGGAGGATGGAGAGGGGAGGAACGGGGGCAGAAAGAGGTCCTGGAGTGGCCGTGTGGCCCGGAACAAAATAGGTCCTGCTGCGGCAGCAGCCGCTGCTGGTGGCGGCGTTGGGGCTGGAGGTGCCGCTGCCGCTAGTGCCGTCGGAGGTCTCCCTGCTGCAGCGCCTGGCGGTCCCGGGTCACAACTCCACGTCCGAGGCTTGTGTTGCTCGATGCCCATCGAACACCCCGACAACATATTCAAAACGTTGGGGGAAATAAATAAATAAAAAAAACAACAAATTCAAATTTGGGGGGGGAATATGGCCTAATCTACACGACGCGCAATACAATAATATAATACATTTCTTCACGAATGAACCAATGCAATCTGCTATTAAATCGCGCAATGCAGGGTGTATTCGCTCAGGAAGGTAAAGAGGTAAAAAACCCTTAAACCATGAGCCTACAATTTTACCGACCGTTCGCACCTCGTTGTCGGACATTAGGTTCTGGAGCGTCCTATACATTACATCCTCTTAACCAAACTATTTTAGATGATACCTACATGCCTGTACAAAGTTATAATTAGTTTCTCCACACAATAAGCAACAAATTCGCTTATAATTCTACCTAATTCCGTATCTATTCGCTGAGGAAGTATACGAGGTACTATTCGCCTGAACCACGACGACTGTTTAGGTGGTGGTAATTTAGGTCTGTAAATTCTTATTGGTTCTTTAATTCTTAATGTGTTCTTCCCCGGGTGCTGGTCAGGGTTCAAATGATAGACGTCTGGTATAGCAGTCGAATGGTTTATTGCTATTGATAAGGGCACAGTACATTGATGACATGGTCTGGTAGTTTGACCAAACGAGTACCAGGCGAGTGCGTCCTTGTTGGCCATCAGAGGGCTGTCCGAGGCGCTGGTGACCGAGCACCAGCTGCATGGCGTAGCCCGCGTCGTTCTCCAGCAGCCACTTGAAGGTCTGACCCTGGTACTTCCCAAACTGGATGCTGTGGCGGCTCAGCACCAGCTTGGCGTTCCCAGGGTCGCCACCTTCGGAGACGACGCGGGCACGTGCCTCCTTCTCCACCTCCTCCGGCTTCTTGGCCCTCACAGCAGGTGCCTGCGGACCCCTGGCAGCTGCAACTGCCTCGGCCGAGGCCCGCAGGACAATCTGCTGTGAGGCGTTCCTATTAAAGTTGGGGTTCGCCATGACTACAATGAAATGAAAAGGCATATTAGAAAACATTGGCAAAATATCAAGAGAACTCACTTTATACTATCTTACACACGAGATAGCAACAAAGCTTTACTTTGCTGCGACTTAAAAACATAAAGTAAAGTTGGCAAGCTATTTCACGTCTATCAGCAAAGTAATGACACGCAGTAAAAACACTATTTTACCAAGCAATTAAGCATACTAAAAACACAATGGCAATCAAATGCATTCAGTTCTTAAAGATTATTTCACTAGAGGAATTACTCACCGATCTTTATCCTCGCAAGGTTAAATCTCATTATGCTGCGTAGCGGTCCAGGCAAGGGGATTGTCTTTGGGGTGACATCAGTCATTTGAACAAATAAATTTTTTTTGAGAATCTCCCATGCGTCCATATCCAAACAGCTCTTTTTTGTTCTTTATTATTAAGGCCCTTGGACAAAAAATGACCTTTTTTTTGTTAGATAGATAGATAGTTGTGTAGGCCTAATTCAACTGAGAAACTTTCTGCCAAACTTATCGGGCCTGCTTGCAATGTACTGGGTGAAAGGGCATAACATTTAGTTGGGACTAATTGTTCGTCAACCGTTATGTTCTTTCCCAGCTTGTATTTCATTATTTCTCTGTAGCGGTTGCGCTGTACGTTTTCAGTTTGTCCATACTCCAGTTTTCGCACAATCCAATGCTCTATAGCATGCTGGGTCAGGCCTGTTATCTCTCTAAGCACGTTATGCCCTGGCCGCCTGCTAGCATGTGTCCTCTCTGCCGGTCGTTCTTGCTCAACGCTGTGCTCTCGCAACTAATCAGCGGTCAGGCGAGCTGCTTTTAAAACACTTTTTGCCCATTGAAATGCTAGGCCCGCCTATAATTATTCCTCATATTTCACAGTTATGTAGAAAATGCGGCGGAGGACTAATGAATATTAACTGTTGTGTGCATCCTGTAGGCCTTCTAATCAGCCGACGTAGCATTCCCTGTTAGGCTCAGCGACGTTTCCTATTTTAGGATTCGTTGTTTTTTTGTTTTTCTCTCAGTAGTGTTGTGGGCCGGCGATTAGCAGCAGTTGTCTCGGGTGTGCATCCCTGGTTGTAGGGGGGTTGTCAGCCTGCTGATCGCCTTTCCAAGCCAGTGGGCTCGCGCTTAATAACCCATCGCTTTTCCCACATGAAGACTAGGGTTGAGATAGGTAGTTTTTAATAGGCAGTTAGAGGGAATACGTCGTTGGCAAGGCCGCCACAAGTTTGGGTTACACGCGGAAATACGTATTAGTCCTCAGACCTGCTTTGTGTTGACCGGTAGAATATCTTGTGTAGATAAATTTTATACAACTTCTGTAAGAAATTATTAGATCACTGTACTAAGGATGAGTTGGTAAATTGCGGAGCACTTTGACATCAACTGACATCGGATTGACATCAGATGGTAACCTAGCAACCCAGGTCTCCAGCTGAGAGGGTCGGAGCAGTGCTTTATTGTCTATTCACTGCAATGCTAAACTCATCGACCTGAGGTCACACTGTTTTCACTTTGCCAGTGCAGTCCTCAAGCGGCAACATTCGGTTCTTAAAAATGACGCCGATACGGAAGTGCCAAAACTTGCAGTTCGTCGAATGGCCACTTGAGGCTGGCTTCAAAAGCGAGTCAATCCCCATGTTACAGCAGAAATAAACATGTTTACAGCCTGGTACGGCTGTGGGCTTTGGTCTCTATTGCTAGTTTCCCCGTTCATGACCACTGTACGGGGGGTGAATTTTTGTTTTTTTTTATATCTCATCAGTTTAAATTATATTGGGCCATACATTTATGAATAATTAAGGGCGTGGCTTATGAGTGACAGCTATCCAGGTGGACCGCCGTTGACTTCCCTCAGGAATCGCTAAAACTTGACCTCTCGGTTGTTGGTGCTTTCTGAGCATTTTATTAAAAATAGCTGAGATAATATGGTTTGCTGTACTTTTAATTGTACTAACAGACTATTTAAGAGCTCTGTGCTCCAGTTTTTTTTTATGCGTGTTTTATGTTAACGTTGGTCAACAAACGCTTCGGCTAACGTTAGCTTGCTAACGGCGTTTAATATGGTCAGCCTATCGGCTTTCCTACCGATGTCTCGTTGCAAAAATCAATACATGTTTAGATGGGGGCTGGCTTCTTTGTCGGTGTCTAACAGGAATAAACACATAAAAAACAGAAAATTAGCATTAGTATTTGCGACTCAACACCTCCATACGTAGTGAACCATAGCAGTATTGTACCCTCTCAGCCTCCTCCTGCACGTCCTCCTGGTCGGAGGAGGAGGCAGAGAGGCCCCACTCCTGGTAGACCACCTGCTCCCTTTCGGTGGTTGTGCTACCAGAGGTCAGGCCCTCTTCCTTTTAATGGAGGTGTCTGTTTTCAAACAGGCAGATTTAGGTAATGTACTCTTGACTTTATTGCTGCCAACGACGTTACCTCAATAACGAGCCCATCAAAGGAAAGTTCAGGGACTCATCCGGATCTTCCACCGAAGTGGCATGTACAGGGAGTACAAGGTCTTTTTGGAGGAATTCCTGCACATTAGTGCAGCTCTGGAAGACCTCAAGTAGGCTTTGGCCATTGTCCTTGGCAACTTCTAGGAAGGACATGATAAATCAGGTAGGAATCAATGGTCTTTTAATGAAAAACCACCTCTGCAACGACAACCACTCTCTTCGAAGATTTGACGAGAAATTAGCAAAAAATGCTTAAACCGCTTTTATAGTCAACCCATAATAAACTGGTTGTATGCATTTTTAAACAAACAAAAATCGTACAGACTTGAAAGTAAGTTGTACCCTAGGTCAATCGTGTGTGCCGGAGTGGCTGCTGGCGTCTGCGTGCCTCCGCTGCAGTCTCCGCCTGGTCCTCGGCCCACCACGTTAACGCCTTCCAGGAGAAACGCCTTGGCTCTGTCTCCTGGGAGGCGGCAAGGAGGAGAGTTTATGTTGACACTTAGATTTCACACTGAGCACAAGGCAAATGAGAGAGGAGGAATGAGCAGCTTACCTTGAATGAACAGGTTGAGGTGCACGTGGAACGATTCCAGAGATGTGGAGCCACGAGCGCAGCGGCACACGGGCAGGCTGACTCCTCCCTTCGTCAGCCTGCCTGTTTCCACGTACAGGCTGACTCCTCCCTTCGTCAGCCTGCCCGTTTCCACGTACAGCTCCACACCCTGCGGGTCCTGGGTGGAGGTGACGCCTCTGCTCCTCCCACATGGCCTGGATGCGGTCTCGGCCCAGCAGGGGAAGGCTATAACTGTGTTCGATGTTATAATCAGTTTCTCCACACAATAAGCAACAAATTCTCCTATTATAATACGTAATTCAGTGTCTATTTGCTGAGGAAGTATACGAGGTACTATTCGCCTGAACCATCTGCTCCTCCCACACGGCCTGGATGCGGTCCCGGTCCAGCAGGGGAAGGCCCATGGTGTCCCGTCCCCAGTCTTCCCCGAAGATCTGGAGGAGGTCGTCGATCAGCCGCTCCGTCTCCGCCACTCATCGCGTACAGCGACGGCAGTGGAGGACCAGCTCCCTTCGGCTGACATGCGTCCGATTGGAAGGACATCCCCTGCGTGCTCTCCAGCATTCTCCTCTTGGCGTCCACCAACCGGGCCGTGTCCTCCTCCTCCTACTCGAAGATGCAGGAGGACAGCTGCTGCATAAAGGGCTTGTACAGCTGGTGGCTCTCGGTGGTGACACCCGACGCCAGGCGCCGCATCAGGTGCCAGATGTCCAGCCGGACCACCAGCTTGTCCCACTCCTGGAACATGGCAGCTGCCCTTGAGCCCCCGAAGGAGAAGCAACAGTCCCGGTCGACGTAGAGAAGCCGGGGAGGCTCAACCCAACAGTCCCGGTACCGCCGCATCAACCCCGCAGCATGCAACAGGTGACCCGGCGAGCTTCCGGGTCACCTGTTGGTTTGAACGAGACGCGCAATTCTAAACGAAATTTAAGCATCCCAGTAGCAGCATGCGTACGTACATTGACCATACATTAACCTACAACACATTAAACACGTACCTTCTTTGTGGAATCTAGCTTCAAAATGGTTCCAAAGACGGAGGTGACCCGGGCCTTAACGTCCTCCAGACGAGACAGGATGTCGTGGCAGTACACCAGCAGGAAGGGCTCCATGATGCAGGAGAGCCTGCAGAAGAGTATTAAACTACTTGTAGCTCAACTGTGTGAAAGCATTAGCCGACGGCTACTTACTTGTAGGTCAGGATGGCAGGAAACAGGCTGCGGTAGCCCGCGTCCAGCTGACCTATCACCTCCTGCCACCATCCGGCAACCTTCTTCCGACACAGATGGCACTCCAGGTACTTGGTGGCCATCGAGTACCAGCCTTCGATGTCCAAGACCCTCCGGATGGTCTTGTAGTGCCCAGCCCTGGTGAGCGGCCTGCGAAGAAGGTCGAAGAAGGTCACCGGAGAGGCAGACAGCTGAGCGTAGGTCGGCCACAGGTTGAGGTGAGAACAGTGTTCCCCATGCTGTCCATGGTGAACAGCCCCCGGCCAACCCACTCCTGATGAGAGCTGTCCTTCAGTTCTCCGGGATGGAAAGCTGTGAAGAGAACATGAATGATGTGAACTGTGCACTTCGCATTACCAATAAGCCGCACTTGGGCGCATAAGCCGTTACCTCAGCCGTAGCAGGAGAGGGAAGAACGGGCTGCCCCGCACACTTCTCCTTCTTCCTCTTCTTCCTCGCCGGCGGCGGGGCCTCCCCCGACGGCATCTCCTCCATGGAGACGCCGTGAGGCTCCTGGGGCGTGGCCGGCTGCCAAGAGGGACCGGAGGAGCGCGCGGCGGGTGGAGCAGTCTTTGGGTGCAAGAGAGGAGGATGAGACACCGCAGGAGGAGGAGGCATCACTACTGGGAGCGGGAGACTCTGAAGGACCTGTACGTCCGCTTCAGGCGCACAGTTACAAAAATGGGGAACGCGGAGGGAGTGGGAAATGCGATGAGCTGCTGCGCGACACCGAATGGGGCTCATTTCTGCTACAAGCTAAAAGACAAGACTAGAGCAAACATGCAACACAGCCAAATAGATACCAGTATTGGAGCAGTGCGTTATGAAATGTTAAGATGTTATGACACTATTTCTAAAGCGGAGCAGAGCGTGCACAAGTCTGATATTTCCTCGAAACTCCTGTTTTTTGTAATCAATAAATAACAACACAGTGAACATAAATCTTTTCAAACACTAACGTATTTTGAAGTGTAATGTGAAAACATGTCATATGAAGCGTGGCGTCAGTTACCCATGTCTACGTCGAGGGCCGCTTGGACCAGCTCCTCGTCAGTCACCTGGATGACCGGACCGGGGGAGGCTGGCCTCGGGCGAGTCCAGACACCGCTATTAGGGAAAATGTCTTTAACAAACGCTGTAAACTAAACCTGTAAAATGTTAAAGAGAGAGAGAGAGACGGCTACCTTGAGCTGCAGGTGCCGCTGAGGTCATGATCTTCCTGACCTGGGCCTGCAGCTCACCTGGGAGCATGGGATCCCTGCCCAGCAAGGCCAAGACCGCAGAAGCGATCGGCACCCACGGCGGAACGCGGGAGGCAGAGCTGGGTGGTGGTGCGGCAGCTGCCGCCAACCGCTCTGCGTCTCGGGCCAAGATGTACTTCTTGGCGGCGTCCATTGAAGTCCCAGGCTGCGGTGTCTTTCTTCGCAGCCACTTGACATAGCTGCAGGACAGCAATCAAGTGAATAAGTATTACAATATAAATAAATGGCTCTTGGAATATAAACAGCTGTCTGTATTTAGACTGTTTTGGGGATTGAATGATATATTAATAGGTAATGTATCCAAGTTAGCCCTGCTGTAATTACCCTGCTTACAATAACTGGCATATGAAGGCGCTTTGGATAAAAGCTGGGAATGTAAATGTATGCACACACTCACTCCACAGCGCAACACGACTTACCCCTGGCATTCCTTCTCCATGGACTCGTACAGGTCCTTCAGGCTGTCGTCATTGAACAGCCCAAAGCCAACAAGGGCCTCGCCCTCCTGCCCGGGCTGAGAGGGCTTCCTCATGTGCCCGGCGGAACTGGAGCTGCCCCTCGAACTCCGGGTAGGCACACAAGTACCGGGAGAGCGCGTCCTTGTTGGCTATCAGAGGGCTGTCCGAGGCGCTGGTCTCCCGCTCCCGCTGGTGACTCAGCACCAGCTGCATGGTGTAGCCCGCGTCGTTCTCCAGCAGCCACTTGAAGGTCTGACCCTGGTACTTCCCCAACTGGATGCTGTGGCGGCTCAGCACCAGCTTGGCGTTCCCAGGGTCGCCACCTTCGGAGACGATGCGGGCACGTGCCTCCTTCTCCACCTCCTCCGGCATCTTGGCCCTCACAGCAGGTGCCTGCGGACCCCTGGCAGCTGCAGCGGCAACTGCCTCGGCCGAGGCCCGCAGGACAATCTGCTGTGAGGCGTTCTTATTAAATGTGGGGTTCTCCATGACTACAATGAAATGAAAGGCATATTAGAAAACATATTGGCAATATTGGAAATTCGTGATGTGACCAATAAGAAGCACTAGATGGAAATGAGGAAACTTTCCGGCATGACCACAGCAACGGCATATACAATTCAGCGTGCGAGGAAATGACGTCGGTGAGTAATACTTTTAGTTAAATAATCTTTGTAAGAACATATCTAATACCATACACATCCTGTATCTGCTAGCATATGAAAGAGGAAGGTGTACTCTAAAATGGAAAAAACATGTATTAATCCAACTCTATTGGTCTAAACTGTTTTTAACACATTGAGGTTATATCTCTAGCTTCCTCTATGTTTCTCCTTCTTGGTAGCAGGCACTACAACATTGCCACCATGTTCAACATAAATCCTCTAGGGGCAAGACAGGGATTGCTAACATGAGAGGCAGGTTACCTATTCATATACCAGTAGGTCCTGTTAAGGTAGTTGCTTCTACATGTTCTCCTCATATGTTCTCCTCCAGCAGTATAATGATTGAGCCCCTGAACAATCCAAGCCCTCTTCCAGAAGGGTTACTGATCTCCCCTGCACTGGTCAAAGTAGTGAGAGGTACAGCTTATGTCCTGGTTGTTTAATGTGGGCAACATTAATATGACACTGCATCCCCACAGTATGGTTGGACAAGAGTAGATCCAGGCTACTGACCTCTCCACCCTCCCAGGGTCAGAGCAGGTGAAGGGGAGGGCCTTACTGTTAAAGCACTTGTCTGGGTTCTCTTCTTGGGAGGGGGATGAACATCTGCCTTTTGGATGATGCACCCATTAGGCAGATGTATGGCTGTTTACCCATACATAATGTAATGGTTTAGAGAGGAAGTCAGTCAGTTCTTTCAAAACCAGTGACCGTGTCTAACTGTTTTAACGTACGCCCTAACACCCTGACAAAGACAGAACTCTGTTCTTTCTTTTCTCTTCCGTAGTCTTTCTGATCTAAATGAATCCATTTTACCTCCCGGACCCTCCAAGGAGACCACCCTCAGTGTGGGTGAGTCCCTCTGGCGGAATAGAGGAGGGCAGTTCAGTGTCTCTGACCTGCAGCAGTGATTCCAACCCAACAGCTAGCTACACCTGGTTCAGGGAGAATGGAGACTCAACAGAAGCATCTGGAAACATCTACACCATCAGTAACTTCAGCCCTGACCATAGTGGACAGTATTATTGTGAGGCCAGGAATAAACTGGGGGCTATAAACTCTACCTACCGTATCTTTTCACCAGGTAACATTTTAAATTGCTAAATGCAGAAAGGGTAAAAAAACAATTGATACAAAAGCATTTAGCACTTTTTATTACAGCTACAGCATAATTTTTCGACATGCCTCTTTCGTCACAAGTCAAAACTTGATGGAAATCATTTAAAATTAAAATGTTAGATTTTTTTAGTCTCTCTTAGGCTAATATTGAAGAACAATTCTAGCCAATTTTGACCTGAACCTTATTTCCCCCATAAATTGTCGCGTTTGTTTGTGATAAAACATTTAATATTTATTGTTTACAGTTCTCTCCTCCACTGTGAAGACTCCAGAGATTAGAGAGGAAACAAAAAGTGACCTTAATAATAATCTAACTCACCCAAAACATGTCCTTTTGAAGTCTGTGACACCAACTCTATAAACGATCAGCTTTAAAGTTTTCAGGAATCGCCCTTTAATATCCAAACATGAATGCCCGCTAATGTAGATGTCTCTCCAGGTCCGTCAGCTGTAGTGAAGAACACCGCAGTAGGAATCACTGTAGCAGGCCTCAGCCTGGCTCTTCTGGCCCTCATCCACCTGTGGATCAAGTGAGGTTCAAACTCATCATTTCATCACTGCTCCTTCACTTCCACGTCCACTACGCTGTGGTCAACATGAAGAGAGGCAACGCTGCCCCCCGGTGAGCATGTCCTAAAATTACAACTGGCGGACTTCACAGTAGAACTGAAATTTAAAATCTCCTTACTTTTATTATAAAATATCTATATCAGTGATATGATATTCAAGTTATTATATACCAATACGATCTGATATAAGTTATCTCTGCAAACATTATCAGTATTGCCCATATAGGATCAAATAAAACTAGACTGAAGTGACAAAAAATCTTTTTAAGATACTTTACTAATTGCAGTGGGACATGTGTTATTTTTGCATGCATATCAATCAGGAGGACTTTGAATGCTCTCTGCCAGGTGACTGACTTGTGTTTATTTACACTTTCTCCCTTTCAGAGCCAGTGAGCAGCCAGCAGAGGGCAATCTCTTAGAGTTGTACAGCACGGTCAACAAGATCCCCAGAGTTTAAACAAAGGCCTGCTCCACCTTAACAGATACACCCCAACCTGCATATAGCCCTG
>JAOEHI010002643.1:0-11469 GCA_025447815.1 Percopsis transmontana
TGACAACATAGTTGTGGATCTTATATTGCATTTCTGTCACTAGAGCCTCTTAAATATTACACACTGGTCCTTTAATGAATCCATCAGGCTAGGCTACTTAAATAGCTTGGTGTGTCATTTTATACAGTCTATGGTTCCGCTAGCCTAAATGCTAATTTACGACATGTATGCCCATTGACTCTAATGTAAACGCCCGCTAGCTCTCGCCTTGTACTACTGTGAGCTATCTTTTAGCTAACGGATGAAGTGTATTATTATTATTATTATCCAGTACCAAGACAGACAAACAATTGAGGAAAGAAGGGATTACCATACTGTCTATGGCTGTATTACAGTATTTCACAATTTGGGGTCAACAACATAGTATAACAATTCGGTTTACTTTGCATCTCTCTCTTTTCAGAGTCGTGGAGGCCTCTGACCAGTGTTTCGCACATCGGGCGGGGGTTGAGGGTGGGGGTCATTATTGTTCTCAATTTTTTGGTGTGTGTGGAATAAACATTTAAAACCAAGTATTTTGACAAAGTATTATTTGTGTGGAATAAACCTTTAAAACTGTAAGCTGTTAGACAAAGTATTATTTGTGTGGAATAAACCTTTAAAACCAAGTAGTTAGACAAAGTATTATTTGAAGCCTCCGACCCTGCGGTGGCGCTGTCACAAAAAGCTAGGGTCCTGAGAATGTGGTCCTGACAATGCAGCCTCCGACCATGCAGTGGTGCTGTTGCAAAAAACTAGGGTCCTGAGAATGCGGTCCTGAGAATGCAGCCTCCGACCCTGCAGGTTCATATTATTGGACCACCCTAACCACCAGCGTATACTGCCTCCTGTTGTTCTGTCCTGGGCAGGACTATGCTCTGCGGTTCGGACACTGGACTGAAGACTTCACTGGCAACAACTCCTGGCACGGAGGAGTCGCTACCATCGAGGAGAGTCCTGGAGAAGATGTCTGGGGCGTCATCTGGAGACTTGACATGAAGGATCGCGTTACTTTGGACAAGTAGGTCATATTATACAACAGCAGATGTGCTTCAGCAGTAAAGAATCGACCGCTGTAAACCTTTTGCCATGACTACCGTTGTTAGGCAGGAGGGGGTGAAGAGAGGCATGTACCGCCCGGTGGATGTTACCGTGGTAACGGGCGTAGGACAGGTTCCGTGCCGGTGCTACCAGATGAATAACTTCACGCCCTATCTGACGTCTCCACCATACAAGAAGGTACACGCACGCACCGACACACGCACACACAGTTCTCCGCCCTATATACAACACGTACGCAGACACACGTACACGTCACCATATCAACAGGTTGACACTCACACATTCCCGTCTACGCCTTTAGACACGCCCCTGTGGTTTGTGAAAACATCGGTGAACGATATTTTAATAAATTACCGGAATGATGAAGAATTCTGTGAAGAATCACAGGCGTTAATGACGATACGTTGCTAAATGCACAAATGGCATGTCAAAACCAGTTAGGGCTGGAACTAGAACCAGTTATTTCCTAGTTCGATTTCAATGGGGTTTATCTGTGCAGCCCTTGGTCCCAGCACGTTTTGCAGTTGCATCACTTTGCACAAACGACAGCGAGTAGTTAACCGTGTTACGGAGCACGTAGGTTGGTTCATCTTGCTGAGGGATGCTTAGGCTGGGCATTTCGGGGCTCAAACCCAGGACCATTCGGCAGGGAGTCGACCCCCTCTAAGCACTGGCCGGACCCGCACCCAATAGGCTACGCGACATTACAGAAAATTCTAATAAAATTCTAACTGGAAAATAAATTTAAAAAAAAAACACTTCCAGTAAAGCCAAATAATATGTGAATGTTTGTTTCAATTAGCAGATGCTTTTATCCAAAGCAACTTATAATTACATGTTGCTGTTACATGGAGCAGATAGGGGTTAGGTCATCCTGCTCAAGGATGCTTACAGGTAGGCTCGAACCCACAACCTTCTTGCTGGGAGTCCAACACCCAGACCCCTAGACTATCCTGCCCTCTACTGGCTGGGAGTCCAACACCCAGACCACTAGACTATCCTGCCCCCTACTGGCTGGGAGTCCAACACCCAGACCCCTAGACTATCCTGCCCCCTACTGGCTGGGAGTCCAACACCCAGACCCATAGACTATCCTGCCCTGCCTGTCCCCCTTTCACTGTTTCAGCCTATATGCGTTTCATTTATCCTTACATATTACACCTTCTAAGGCGTCCCTGTGTGTTGCAGGTTGTGTGTCTGGGGGCCAAACAGCACAGCCTCCCAGCCGACTACATCAGGATGCTGGAAGCTGTGGAGACCAATGAATATGAGGGGCCTTCCATCCTGGATGACATCAGCAGTTTGAAGGCTCCTGCACACGACTCCATGAGTCTATGAGCTTAATCATAACCAGTGGTGGAGATTACACCCGAATAAACTAATACATCACACAACCTGACTGTCATCTGATTGCATATCTATTAAACAGTTTACAGTTTTTTCCCGATTGCTAACACACAAAATGCGGAATTTGGCCCAATGTGTAAAAACTCTACACACAAGCCAAACATGACACAGCACTTTTTTTTTTTTAATGAAATTTTGCAATCAAAACCTAACACTTCTTTTTCAAAAGTGTATTTTTGGATCAATAGGAAACACACACGCACCATGTATATTACGTACACATTCAAAGCTGCAACAACACACTGATCAAGTTTATTCAAAACACTGCTGTCTTTAGTACTTTATAGACCTTTTATTTTCTCATACAGGCTTCTGTGAAAGATTGTTCCAGTACAGAACCTCTACTCAAATTTCAATGAACCCAAAAATAGGAAATGTTGACCTTTGCAGGTTGTGACAACAACAACAAAAGTACGATTACAGTACAGTAATCAATACAACGTGTTTTTGCAAACACAGCAACCAACAAATACTGTAAAAGTATAGTGTACTGGTAAACAAAAATAGTTGTGTAAGGGTTGGGGTGGATAGTTTTATGGATTTCACCTTCTATTAGGGTCCTCCCTGGTCCATGCAACGGGGAAAATGTCGCCTTTCATGTCATAGGTTGGGCTATACTCTGCCCTGCCTCCCTCATCATCAGGCCATGATTGATTACATGGTCCACCGCATTGGCCCTAATAGAAGAAGTAGAAATGTAGAAATATTTCTACATCCATTACCTGGTGCCCTTTCTTGTCATTGTGGTCCTCCTCCTCTTCCTCGTTTCCTCTCCCTCTTCCCCTTTCTCTTTCTCCTCTTCCTCTTTCTGCTTCCATTTTTGCGAATTTCCTCAAAAGAGGTGAGCTTGCGTGAGTTCTATTAGTAGGCCTACAGCTGTGACTGCGTTGTGTGGGTGTTGCCCATTTCAAGTGCGTTTTGCTTTGGAAGTGAATGGAAGTGTTGTCCCAATGACTGCAAGACTTTTAATTCTTGAACAAACGTGTGTAATGTACGACACTGTGTGTAGTGTTTTGCACAATGTGTGTTGCAAAATTGATTGCAAAGTGCAAAGATGAAAATGTATTTATACTTTTGGTGCTTGCAAAAGGTAAGATTTTCATGCTTTGGTCTGAGTATTCAATGGAAGTGTGTTAGCAATCGGGGAAAAACTGTAATAACATAGTGTATAGTCAAGCAGACATAGTATAGATACTTACTCTTATTTCTTTATTTGGTGGTCCATCTGGATACAGAATGCTATTACAGATCTATCTTGTCTTCTGTTGCAGATGTTTATTACTTAATATTACTATATTACTTACTTAGTTCCATAACGAATTTGTCTTCGACATAAAGTGTATGCCAAACATTCTTGTTCTTGCTTGCTTGTAAACAATAGTATTTAAAACTGTTTAAAAATAATAATGTTGGGTACGCTACTAGTATTTTTGACTTTTTACTGTGTTCGATGATATTCCACGCAGTGTATTTCATGGGTGGCAACGCCGCGCTTCTGGGAAGGATGTAGTGACGTAGGCTATTCTACTTTCGCTTCCTTTTAGTGAGTTCACATAAGTCTTGAGGTGACAAAAAGGACTGGCTTATCCTGACTTTCTTAATAAAGGATTTTATTTTTATTTAATCACGTTGATTCGGTGTTGGGGCAGTGTTATTTCTGTCTGATATGGATGTCAACAAGACGGTACGTCAGATAAACAACATCTTGTCTTGTCGTGGCCATACACGCAGCATTGCTTTGTGCCTGTAGGTACATTTGAACACTTTTATGTCTGCATTGTTAGCTTGTAACGACGGATCTAAAGACATCGTTTGATTATGTATTAGGGGAAGTTCAGATGAAACGCTCAAAACGCTGCGCCCTCCGCGTGGTAGTGCGCAAATCTCATTCCAAAACTTTCGTGTCTCTTAGTAGCGCAGAAGGGGCGGAATTCTCACATTTTCACTTCCAAGGTTGAATCAGCATTTCAATAAAGTTGCATATGTGCGTCCCATGGTCTGGGCATAAAGTGTTAAATAAAACAATAAATTATATTTAAAAAAATTAACAATTTGTATTGTTTGCTGTCAACTCAGTTGATTTAGAATAGCAATAGCATTGTATTAATAACTGTAATAATATCGCCATTAATAATATTGTCATGCTCATTAAAAAAATATAAAAATATATGTGCTGTAGAAATGTATGTTAAAGGGACTGTACGTGAAGACAGTAGATACAGTAAAGAAGTAATTGAAACTGGCAGTTGGCAGTTAGGACCTCTTCTCAGGTGGAAGGCAGGCGAGCCTATATGCTACAGTGGATGATGTCAGCCACCACACACATAATCATATGTCCTGCCCAACAGGTGCCCCGCCTTGCGAGAGGCCCCGGGGGCGTGTCCCCACCAAACCCTGTGTGGGCACGCCCCCCCCCCGGCCCGCCGTCACACGACTAACAAGGCAGCGTGTCTGTCTTTGCAGTCCCTTTAGCCATGGGCGAGAGTGGAGCAGCGCAGCAGCCCGGGACTTCCTCCTCCTCCGCCCTGCAGGTCCTGACCTGGCACCGGGAGCTGCTGGTCTCCCACCTGAGGAACCCCCGCTGTGTCCTGGACAACCTTCAGCTCAGCGGCTTCCTCTGCCAGGAGGACGTGGAGATCGTGCTGCGCGCCGTCACCAGGGCGGACCAGGTAGGGGGGGCAGCGGAAAGAGGACCGGGGCAGGGCGGGGCAGGTTTTTCGGCCACAGCGGGGGGCCCATGTCACTTTCAGATAAATGTGGGCAACGTGGGCAGAATATCATGTTCAGACATTTACATGATTCACAAGGCGTATCATAGCAACTCTGGCACTAACAATATATCACGGTAGAACTGCACATTCAATCTCAAATATTTGATTTTGACCACAAGTAAAGGTTAACCTAACGTCCTTATAGCTTGTCGGTGAAGGTTTTGAAATGTTCTTCTGGAAATGTATTCTACTGAAAAGGTACTGTTATAGGCTAGGATAGTCTAGCGGTCTAGGTGTTGGACTCCCAGTCCAGAAGGTTTTGGGTTCGATAAAAGCGTCTGCTAAATGACCTAATTGTTATGAGTTATAATATTCGTACAGTTTAACTTTGTCACTTTGCATCTAAAGGTCCGCAAAATCCTGGAGTTGGTCCAGTGTAAAGGACAGGAGGCCTGCGAGTTTGTCCTTTATATTCTACATAAAGTATGCAATGCCTACGTAGACCTCCAGCCATGGCTGAAAGAAATCAACTACAGGCCCACCAGTGCCATGCAGAACCTGCAGGTGGTCAACACAGACCCCAGTGAGTATCACAGACCCGTTAACATGATTATTATTCGGATATACAGTATATAACATGATAATTATTCTATTCGCTGTTGTCGTCGAAACAGAATTGGATTTTCCCTCTTTTTTTCTTTGACCATCTCATCCATTAGAAACTTCCTATTGAAATTATAATATTGTAAACAATGTTTCTTTCCATTTAGAGAAAGATCAGGTTGTTTGAAAATAGCTGGAATTATCTTGATATAATCATATATATTCAGTATATGCTAAGATCATTCTGGATGTTTTTGACTAATTACTGATGCCTTGGCTTGGTTCCCAGTCGGCAGGTACTGCGACAAGCTCAGGAAAGAACTGGGCCGGGACACGGCCTTCATCATGTCCTACACCCAGCGGGAGGAGACCCTGCTGGAGGAACTCTACACCGACACAACGATGGAGCTTCTGGACGACCGCAACGAGAGCCTTGGCTTTCTGGAGAGCCTGGACCAGCTCCTCGGGGAGCAGGGGGTCTTCAACCCCCAGGCTGACACCATTTATGTGATGGGAGACGCTGGCATGGGAAAGTCAATCCTCCTTCAGAAGCTGCAGAACATTTGGTCCAAGAGGGAGCTGCAGACAGACACTCTGTTCTTCTTTAGGTTCCGGTGCAGGACATTCATCACCTGCAGAGAAACAGAAGAGATCTCTCTCAGAGAACTGCTGTTCAAACACAATTGCTACCCGGACCAGGATGAGGACGATGAGGTGTTTAACTACATCCTACGTTTTCCAGAGAAGATCCTCTTCACATTCGATGGCTTCGATGAGATCCAAGGGGATCTGGACCTGGACCTGCTAAACGCGCCCGAGGTCGTCGCTCCGGAGGACAGGGCCCGTCCCCTCCTCTTGCTCATCAACCTGCTCTCGGGGAAACTTCTCAAAGGCTCCCAGAAGGTTCTGACAGCCCGGACCGGTACGGAGGTCCAGAGCAGGGTGCTCAGAAAGAAGGTCGCTCTTCACGGTTTCTCCCCGGCTCACCTGCACAAGTACGTGGCTCTGCACTTCAAGGAGCAGGAGCACAGGGAGATGGTGTCCGTTAAGCTAAATGCCAGCCCCTACCTCTGTGGCCTGTGCTCAACTCCGCTGTTCTGCTGGATCGTCTTCAAGAGCTTCAAGCACCTCACCAGCGTTCACGACAACTTTGAGCTGCCTGAAACTTGTATCACGCTCACCGATATCTTCTTGCTGCTGTCGGAGGTCTTCCTCAGCCGCCGGGCTCTGCCTCCCCCACGCCTGCTAAAGAGAAGGACCAGATGCACGGCAGACACGTTCAGGGCAGGGTCGCAGCCCCTGGCGGCCTTCGCCAAGCTGGCCCTGGACGGCATGGAGAGAAGCACCTTTGTCTTCAGCCACGAGCAGGTCATTGGTTGTGGGCTGACAGAGGAGGACATGCTGGTTGGTTTTCTCCGCCCTGTTAACCATTACGATGCCTGTGGGAGCGCGGCCACCTTTGAGTTCCTTCATTTGACCCTGCAGTCGTTCCTGGCAGCCTTCTCTCTGGTTCTGGACAGCCAGATGACTGCAAGCTCCATCCTCAAGTTCTTCACAGAGTGTAGCAGGAAACGGGAGAAATGTCTCCCCTGTCCCTCCTGCATCCGAGCGAAGGCCAAGAAGCAGGACCCGTTCAAAAGCACTGAGCACCTTCAGTTTACCAACCTCTTCCTGTGCGGACTGCTCTCCAAGGCCCACGCCGGCTTGATGGAGCACATGGTGGCCCCACGGTTGTTGAAAAAAAAACGGGCCTATCTCAAAAAGTACCTGTCCAGCAGTATCAAGTTCCACCTCCACGGTCTGCCCCACTACGACGGGAGCGAGGGCAAGAGGGTCCACGTCTTGCCCACCTTCCTGTGGATCCTGAGGTGCATCTTTGAGACGGGCAGTAGCGCGGTGGCTCAGCTGACCGCCAAGGGCATCACAGCCAACATCATCAAGCTGGGGTACTGTAACGTCTACTCAGCCGACTGCAGCGCCATCAACTTCGTCCTGCAGCACCGGCGGGAGCTGCTAGGCGTGGACATGGACAACAACAACATCAGCGACTACGGGGTGAAGCAGCTCCAGCCTTCCTTCTCCAAGATGACCGTGGTCAGGTGAGGAGGAACAGGAAATAAATAAATATAGATAATATAACACACCTGCTAAAAAGTGCTAAACGAGTATCTCCGCCAGTACTAACTATGTATCTGTTCGAGTACATACTAACCCTGTACTTCCGCGAGCACCGGTGGTAGAGGGAGGAGATACATAGTTGGTACATCCGCCCATCTGATACCGATACTGACCACTGATACTGAATGTGAGCGAGACATCGTATATAACTGTACCGATATTACATATAATCCATGCAGTAATGACAAGTGTGACTCTGTTGTTATAATCTTGTGTGTTGAACCTTGTGTGTTTTAGGTTGTGTGTGAACCAGATCTCAGACAGCAGTGTAGAAGTCTTGGCAGAGGAGTTATGTCGTCACAAAGTGGTGGAAGTCCTGGGGTCAGTAACACACATTTTTTACTCTTACTGAGTTCTAGTATATGGTAATGAATGTCAGTGTATAGCCACGGTGTGAGCATTATTCCATAGCCTAATAAAAATAATAATATATAGAAATAATAATCATTGAAGATCATCACAAGAAAATATTCAGTCATTTATTCTTAAACGTTTTGAGTATGAATATTTTTACAATAGATTTTATACAGCAAAGATTTAAACATTTTATTTGTTCAAGGGTAATTTATTTCTGTTGTTCCTCTGCAGGCTATATAAGAACCACATCACGGACATTGGAGCCAAACTAGTCGCTCAGATAATCGAGGAATGTCCAAAGTTACGAGTGGTCAAGTAAGTTGGAACCCGCTGTAGCGAAAACTTACTCCACCTGCCTACAGAAACGTTGTGTCGGTTAGAAACTTACAGCGCATGACACTCCCACACCCGATGAGTAAACTATAGGTTTACACCAGTCTCTACCTTTCCCCCTTACAGCTGTCCACCCCTTTCGTGGAGAGTCGTGTTTCAAAATATTATTAGGGGCCGGAATTTGGGCTTCCGGGGGCCCCATATATTCGATATATTTGAGGTTTGTAACTTTCTCCATTCTGCTCAGGATCGGTAACAACAAGATCACCAGTGTTGGCGGGAAATATCTTGCCAGCTCCATCCAGAAAAGCACTTCCATATTTGACGTTGGGTAAGCATTAATAACTCTTTCATTGCTTAATTTGAAGTCAGGATCGTCTGGTTTAGCAAGTTGCCTAGCCCCTAGCTCCATACTTAACTGTACTAAATGATTTTTTTTCTTTCTAGTATGTGGGGGAACAGTATTGGGGACGAGGGTGCCGAGGCCTTTGCAGGTGCTCTGAAGAACCACCCGAGTCTTACCAACCTCAGGTGAGACGTTGTTTGGCGATCCCGGTCACGGTGACGCCCTGCGGAGCTAAGTGACTGACTTGATCTGATGCAACTGCTCTCTGTCGTTGTTCCAGCCTCTCAGCCAACGGCATCACGTCCTCGGGCGGGAGGAGTTTGTTCGAAGCGCTAAAGGAAAACACTACGATGAGGATCTTTTGGTATGGCTCCATAATGGTGGACTATTCATTTACAGTTGCCATGTAAAAGGCTCATTAGGAATATTAAAGTCTTTTTCACAGAATAGACAAAAACTGGAATATGAGTGCACGTTAACATGGCCACTTAGTGGCCTTAGAATCAGCAGAGGGACTGTTCTAAGAACTCGTAGAGTTTTTTCTGGTGTAAAAATCACAACAGTAGAGGTACAAAGTAGTTGGTTTTAAAAAACGCTTTCCCTTGTCTGATTGAGGGCTTACGGTTGGGGGGCCGGGTTGTTTATTTCCTGGTTTAAATAGAGGCTTGTGAACTGGGACTGGACCTGACCTTGTAACCGTTTTTCCACCTCTGCGTTGTGACTAGGTTGGTTCAGAATGACCTGTGTGATGAGGTCATTCCTCCCCTGGTGGAGCTGATCAGAGCCAATACAGGATTATCAAACCTCTGGTAAGACACACACACACAGGACCCCTGGTTTCCCCCAGGTCCATAAGTCAGTCACAATGTCAAACAGTATAAATTGATTCTGTGGCATGCTTCATCGTACGCGGACCGTGCTTGACGTTCGTACAGTACGTGTCTCTACGGAACGCCAAAGGGGTCACAATTCGCCACAAAGTGAGCGCGTAATACTACCAAAACGCCGTAAAATATGGAAGCCAATTGGGTTCATATCTAGAACGCCGTAAAATAAACAAACGCGCGTTTTTTACGGTGTTTCTTTGTGCTCACCAAAACGCCGTAAAAAACGCGCGTATTTTACGGCGTTTTGCAGACATTAACGCCGTATTTTACAGCGTTCTGGTAGTAATACGCGCTCAGTTTGTGGCGAATTGTGACCTTTTTGGCGTGGCCAACTGGCCATGTGACATTTAACGTAGTGTGCTTTGTGCGTGCACAGGCTGATCAATAACCAGTTGACTGTGGCTGGGATTCAATGCTTTTCTGAAGCCCTGGATCAAAACACAGCCCTTAAAGAGATTTGGTGAGTCGACTCGCACCCTTACAACACACAGCAACAGTTAGTACTTTCTGAAAATTTTTATTTTTGGGGTTTGATTGATGCCTCTTTCTAAATTGTAATCCAGCAAGTTCAACACATTTTACATCAGTCACCTCAAGGTGTCACTACAGTAAGGGTAATGGATTAACTCAGGAGACGGTTCTTCCTTTTTTTTGAAAAACTGGGTGAAGGTTGAGTCACTTCACATATCTAAAGGAAATAGCGTTGCAAACATGCATTTCTAAGGCTTACAGGTGATTACTCTAAAGATGTGCTGTATATTTACAGTACAGAACTATACTATCTTTTCTTTCGCTTTTGTTGACTTTGTGTGTTTTTTCCCGCAGTGTTAAAGGAAACAAGGTTTCCACTGAGGAAGAGAAGCTATTTGAAGCTGAAAAAAGGCTGCGATTCCACTGAGCGACTATATCCCATCGATATGACAGGAGTTAGGGTGTCGCACCTCTCTGTACTCATTTTAGCATCATAGGTTGCTATTTATTTAACATTAAGTGTGTTTTTTCTTTGTCTTTTTTTTTTTTGTTTTTTTTTTAATGTTTGGACTATTGTGCTTTTTGATATGTCTTATGGTCCCTGTAGCTGTCTTACCTCGTCTTTTATGTACCGTCTGTGGAGTGTTTACGGATGCAGCAGGGGTGTGGAAGCCCAAGCCAAATTTCCTACATTGTGGGACAATAAAAGTGAATGCTGCATTTCATTTCTGTTCAAATGTAAATTTATAAAAAAGCACTTAGCATGAAATGTATTCTTTATGCATTTATATTTTTACTTAATGTGTTAATAAAGTCAGACTGAGCACATTTTAAAAACTATGTACAGACGGCAGTTTGACCTCACTGTAATTAACTATTTACCACACCGTTACAGAAGTTGTTGTGTTGTATTAATGATACTTTCATACACTGCTACCCCAGCTGATGTGAATAATAAAACAAGTTTTGTTCATTTAAGGTCTTCCTGTAAATCATTGATTTGGGAGAGAAATAAACCATCAGTAAACCCTCGCTCCTCGTTTTACCTAAAACAGCTGTGTCATGGGGCTACTATGTCTTTACCTGGTGGGGTGTGTGTTTCTCTTGGTTTTGCCTGTTTGTATGTTTTTTCCCT
>JAOEHI010002644.1:0-11467 GCA_025447815.1 Percopsis transmontana
CCCCCCCCCCCCCCCCCCCCCCCCCCCCCCCCCCCCCCCCCCCCCCCCCCCCCCCCCCCCCCCCCCCCGTTCATCTGAAGTGTGTGTTCCAGCAAACTGTTGGTTTCAGCGGTGTCACGGTAACACACACCTTGTTTGATGACCCTCTTGGGCCCGCTCTGCTGTTGTGGGGGAGGGGGCGGGGGAGGCGGAGGGGAGTCCTGGTCGTGTCCGTGTGCACGTTCGGCTGTTCCATACACCGCCACGGTCAGGCTGGTGTACCAGCCACGCAGCACCAGCCCATCTGTGTTCACCTGTACACAGGGTAGCATACAATGAGTTACACCTCTTACAAAACAAATAACACCTTGACATTTAAACACATGAATCCATATACCTTTCCACTGGGCCTGAAGATTATGGATTTGTTCTCATCATATTCCAAACTGAGGACAGAAGACAAGACTGTTTAAATTAATATTATGTTACTGCCCAAACGAATGGGACAGCTATAATTGAAATGTTAACATCTCTTGATCAAAAATGTAATCTTATAGTGTGGATGTTTTCCACAACTCATTGGTTATGAGAATACACTGGCTATATAACTATTTTGACTGTTTTTAATTTTGGCCTGAATTTACACTCTGAGATCATTCCTATCTATGCACAAAATGACAATTCATTCTCATTTGATTATTCAATCAAAAAGGATGCTATCCCCTTTTGTGGTACTGTGTGGGCGAAGTTGACATTCTGGAGAGACCAGTAAAGATAAACAAAAATACCTGTCAAAGGTTGGTTAAACACACATAGCTTTAATAAAGACTCCACCCTGACTGGTTCTACAAGCGGGACGGTTTCTTATACGCTATTATCCTTGACAAGAAAATACAGAGAGAGGGGTCGACTGTGGAAGAAAAAGGTGGAAAGAGAAAGAGTGATAGAGGGGGGGGGGGGGGGGGGGAATTTACCTGCCCAGTCTGTGGAAGGTGGGGCTGTTGGGTTTGCCAACGTTGTTAAAGAACAGCTCCAGTTGGAATGCATGAGGAGACGTCTCCCTAGTGGAGACACAGAAACACAGTCAGCCTTACAGAACATTCACAACTGATTGCCACTAAATCCACAAGAATATAGATGCTTAATCTTCTTATTTTAGTGGATTACAAAGTAAATTAACTATTCAGTTGGCATTTTAGTCACTCCATCACAGACCACTAGGAAGCAAACCCCGCTCAACAATATAGATCGGGTGCATGCACACACATGCATTCATAACTAGAATCTAACAGAAACCCAATCTCAATAGACAACTTTTGCCAAGGAGATGATGTACCATTAGTAATGAGGTTTGCTTTCCAGTGGTGGCACGGTGGGGGTGTATGCCATTCTTACCCAAATGCCCTGCTATCTGGTAAGCTGCTGTGTGCTTTGATTCCAGGGGGAATGACGCGCACTTCATTGATCAGCACCCCACACGGAAATCGCACCACATCAACGTTGGTTAGCTGAAGAATATTAGTCGTAAAATAAATGCACAGATCAACGCATTACTAGTAATGTCCTAAATAACTACCACGTAGCTGGAAACATTTTCCAATTCTCCAGTCATACAAATAATCTGCGATGATTCAACCAATGACTGACCCAAAGTCCAAACGTAACATTTGATAGGACCGTTAACTTAATTGCTTAGGCACGTTTACGTTACATTCAACACAAGCTAACAAACAAACAAACAAAGTGATTCTAAAGATGCGGTGACATTGAAATTAAAAGTGAAGTAAATACAAAAACGTAAAATCCACAATCCCGTCTCCATAATAATTAATTGAATAGCCAGGGGATAATGTAGAGAAGCTATGCGTAATTAAACAGTGAGGAACATATTAATATTGCTACACAGCTAGCCAAGCTAACACCTATTAGCCAGGAAGTTGCCCGTGATTAAGTTCAACCCTGCGTAATTCATTTTACATACACTCTATCGTCTCCTGGGGCCAAAGATATTAGATGTATAACCAAAGTTAGTTTAAAGCTTTGCATAAGTTACCTCTGCACTTTGGTGTTTAAATGTATCAATAAAAAGAAGCTCTGTTGAGCTGTCCCCCGCCATCGTTGTAGTACAGGGTAGACTTCCGGATTTGTGAGTACTTCCGGTGCACGATCCGCTCCCACGATGAAAGGAACAACGATATATAAATCGGATTATCATGTCTATGACCACGATCACAATACACCGATCATGATCAGCATTTGCCTTGTTATTACGGGGTATTTACGCGGTCTTTAACATAAAGATAAAATAAAAACGTTTTAATGTTTCATTTTTAATTGTATGTGGTTGTAGATTTGTTTTCAGATCACCCAATAATCTATAATAACCTGTTTATCACTTGTTGCCAGTAATAAAATAAACATTTGTAATAGATCCGTTACTCATATAAGGTGTCATGCCAGCACATATTCAATCAGACACAAGTAAGTGGTTTTGTGTTTAGAAAAGTTATAACCAAACATATAAACAAACATTAATAAAATAAATTACACAGAAACAGCTCTGGTCAATATATTATGAATGATAGTCGCATTATGCCACGTCCTAAAGGCACCAGAACCGCATCTCTTTTTTTCTTAGCTGTTTTCTGGCATTTCCTGGTTAATTTTAGGTTATGTTTATGCAATAAACTTCTTGTATGGTTGTATGGTTAGGTTTAGGGTTAGATATACCCTTATCAAACTAGGTTAAAGTCGGTATACGATATAGACTTAAGTTAGACCAATGGAAGAAGCCAGAAAACAGCTAACAAAAAAATAGCGCACCTGAAGAGGGGGCGGCAGGTATAGAGTCACGTGATCGACAGGTAGGTGCGCTACAAAAAAGGGAACGTTCAGCCATTACTTTGCGATGGTGACTGTGGGAGGTTTTGCATAAATTTCTCACGCAACGACGAAACCTCGATTTTTTTAGCACACACCTAAGGGCTAGGTGTCAAGTTCTCTTAGATTCCTCATCTCTTTTCTACACCGAGGCATTTATTTTAGCTGTTGTATTATTAGATTCGTTTTTTGTGTTGTTTTGTCTTGAAATGAGTACACAGGTAGACTACCTGGCTTTGGTGTTTGCCACCACATCTGGCGCGAGTGGAGATCTACTTGGATCTGACGAGAAGGATCTTGTGCAGTTGGTATGGCAGCTGGTGGATGTCAAGAACAAAAAGGTAAAAGTTGTATTGTCAAAAGAAAATAGCCTACTACTAGTAGGTTATATGGGGTGTATTACCGTTCGATTGGCCGGGACGGCAAATACGTGTTTTCTACAGGGTTATTTATTACACATTTAAATTACACTTTATGTTACTTTCTTGTTACTTTATATCTTAGAAGTTATGCGAGTCTCTACTGTTTCAAGTCTAACTTTTTTTTTTCTGAACCAGTTGGGCAAGGTGAATGAGCTCTTGGTTAAGCTCTCAGACTCAAAAGAAGAAAAAGAGGAGGATGGGGAGGAGGTGCAAGTGGAAGAGGAGAATGAAACCAGTGCAGATTTTGTCTTTAGTGCTGCAAACCTAGAAAGCGCATTAAACCAGGTATTTAAGTTGTTCTGCTATCAATGCAACCGGGTTAATTGTTCCCCTATCGCTGGAGCTTTCCTTTAAGATAATATTCATGTTTAGAGCCTGTTTAGACACATATCACAAGTTAATGTGTTAAATTCTATTAGAAGCCTGTTATGGTCCCAAATATTTGGATGCATTCCATGTGAACTGGACACTGTCACAGAGAAAACAGTTAAGTGATGAGGATTGAATAGCTCATTACAGTGTATAGAAGATGTAAATCATACAGAAAGACAGAAACGCCTTCTACATGATGCCACTGCCCAAAGGTCACAAAAATTGACCATAATTATTCACCATTTCTCATGCCTGTCTTTGCAGTTTGAACTAAGACTGACAAATGAAGTGAACAGTGGGGGAGCAGGCACGTCAGTGTGTTTGTGTACAGATGGGCAGCTCCACATCCGCCAAGTAATCCACCCTCAGGCCACAGGGAAGGTGAGCGAGCTGGGAAGGTTGACGCCTCGCAGCCAGGGCGGACGGTAACTGGTTCAGGCACCTTTAGTGCTCCCAGAACCACAAAGAGATTTGTTATGTCAGCGCAACACTTGTATACGAATCTAGCATTACGGTGAAATTTGAGCCGCTATAGAGTATTATTGACAAGTAACTGTCTACTTGAGACGCACGCCCACACACACACACAGACACGTTAGGCGCACGCTAATAAACGCAATCGCACAATGCTCTGGCTGCTTATCAGATTCCCCCACATTAAGACCAAGTTTGGTGAAGAGCCACAGCAAACTTAAGGAATTCACAGTGCGAAGAACATCACATATTGTTATATTGGCTTGAGTAAATATCATCGCGATGGCAATAAAAATGCCGCTGTTGTTTTGAACCCTGCCCAGCTGTTGCTGTGACAAACGTTCACATCCATCTTCCTTTTTGAGATGGTTGTTTTCCACCTGCTGTTGACATTTAGTCTCTTATTTCTCTAGAACATCCTGGTGCCAGAATGCTTTTACTCCTTCTTTGACCTGCGGAAAGAGTTTAGTGAGCACTTTCCCACATCGGACCCGAAGACTTGTGATGTGTACTCCATGGCAGACTGTATCCTTAAATACTTCCACCTCTGTAATGTAGCGTACACAACAATGTGCTTAGTGTGCAAGTTTCATGTACTTTATCGTGGTCAGCCAGTCCTCTGACAGATACATCAGGTCATTAGTCCAGTTAGCAATAAGTATAATCAATCCTACGCATATATCAACAAAACTATACAAATATATATGTATTTAAAGCACTAATAACTCCACAGGCCACGGGGGTGTTGGCTGCAAGACTTGAGGTTTTGAAATGCAAATACAGAAACAATGACAGCACCTAAGCTAGGCGCGTATTGAAAGAGTTGTGTGTTTAGCCAACAGGGCTAACCCCACACACACACACACCCTTTGGAACTAACTTTTATCTCGCACTCTCTCTTTTCCTCTCTTTCTCTGTCTCCTTGCATTTCTCTCTCTTTCTACTGGCATTGCAGCTTCTCTTTCTCTGCTTTCCACTTTTTCCGTCTTTTGTCTTTTATCTTGCTTCCATTCCTGTTTAGCCTGCCTGTCGGAGCTTTCACCCTGCCTCGTACTGGGATACATTTACTCTCCTTTGGCTGTGACATAATAGATGTTTAGAAATTCCTCTCCTATGGTTACTTGTACTTGACCAATTCCCCCTCAGCAATAAGTATACCTGTTAAACCACTGGAGGTGTTGGATCCATCCTCCATATTGGCCCCAGAAGCAGCAGTACAGCAGGTCGAAATCATGGCCAGTGTTGTCCTTTCCCTGCTTTCTGAGCCCTATTGTGAGTGGCATTTATCCTTTTCATACATTGAAAACAGTGAAGATTGGGAAGTTCCTTGTGTGTGGCATCGGCTTGGGTAAAAAGTGCTATCTGAGGTTTTTCGTTCAATAGCATTAAATATAGCAGGCCCGTTTATAAATGGTGTTTTAATTTTGTCAAGATAGGTTACAGTAAAGTAACTTACAAATCTTCTACATTGTACTGTAGCTTTGTTTATTTTTGTGACATGAGTCATTTTGTGACAGGGGTTACTCTTTTCAAATGCTGAATTTGTCATTGTTTTCAACAGTTTTTAATATATTTTTGTTGTTTCCAGGTCACACGTTTTCTCACCCAGAGAAAGTCAGCGAGAGGTTTGAGACCGGCACTTGGTAAGTAAACATTGTTTTAGATAAATATCCATTTTTTGTAAGCAAGATCTCTCCTACTATGCTAATCGCTGAGCTAATAATGCTGTATGCGTTTGTGTGTAGCAGTAAGATGGAGAAGGTGTGTGACAATACAGTGATCAGAGCCAGAGGGTTGCCATGGCAGTCGTCTGACCAGGATATTGCTAGATTCTTCAGAGGACTCAATATAGCCAAGTACGTTTTAAGGGCACATTTCCATCATGCGGTGTTGTGTGGAGTATCACATGAATCCGTCTAATGCTGTAACATTCTATATGCGCCAAATGGCCTGTATTGTTTTTCCATTTATTGTGCGTAATGCCCCACTGTGTTCTGTGTTGTGTAGGGGAGGTGCTGCGTTGTGTCTAAATGCTCAGGGGAGGAGGAATGGGGAGGCTCTGGTCCGTTTCATCAGTGAAGAACACAGAGACCTGGCCCTGCAAAGACACAAGCATCACATGGGTAACAGATACATAGAGGTAAACCCCCACTACCCAGCTAGATGTGTCTACCGCTACAGATGGAATAGTACTAGTCTTCCTGACTGCTTTGTTGTTTTTATTTCCAGGTTTACAAAGCAACAGGAGAAGACTTCCTGAAGATTGCAGGAGGTGAGGGGCTAGAAATTCACAAGAATTAACCCAAATAGTACTAATGGGAATATGAGCACCATAAACATGTAGTCTTCCAGAATGTGTCTCTATTATACGCTTATGGTTTGAGCAAAACATTTATACCAAGGCCATCTCTATGAACAGATGTGGTCATATCTGGCATGTTCTACTAAACATGCCTCTGCCACCATAAACTTTGAACCGTGTGGGCTGGTTAGTCTATTGGTCTATGTGTTTGATTCCCAGCTGAAAGGTCATGGGTTTAATCACCAGCATAGGGACACCTGTATGCATCCTTGAGTAATATGTCTATCAGTAAGTAACTGAGCTGCTTTGGATGTAATAGTCTGACAAATGACCACATTTTCATTTATCGTAAACAATGCAGGTTAATGCACCAAAGCAATCTCAACTGCTGGCGATTTCCTTGCTTTGACTGTATTGTAGAGTATGTGTGCTTGTGGTTTGACGCATGTGTCTGTGTCCTTGTCCCTGTGTGCACCAGGTACCTCCAGTGAGGTGGCCATGTTCTTGTCCCGAGAGGCCCAGGTTATCGTGAGGATGCGGGGCCTCCCCTTCACGGCGACACACGAGCAGGTGCTGGCCTTCTTTGCCCACGGGGAGGGTCCCAAAGAAGCTTGTCCCGTCACCGGAGGGAAGGACGGCATCCTGTTTGTTCGCTACCCAGACGGACGCCCCACCGGCGACGCCTTTGTCTTATTTGCCTGCGAGGAGCACGCTCAGTGTGCCTTGAGGAAACACAAGGACATTCTGGGAAAAAGATACATAGAACTGTTTAAAAGCACAGCTGCTGAGGTCCAACAGGTGCGTAAGGGGTTTGTTCAGAGGCCTTGGGGGAAATGTGTGTGTGCGTGTGTGTGTGTGTGTGTGTGTGTGTACATTTGTACATTTGTATTGTTTAATTTGTGAGTCATGGAATGACACTAATAGCAGTCAATTTATGAAATGCCGACATTATATTGTGTTTCTGTGCACATCTGTTAGAGGCAATGTGGCGACGTGCTTTTTTTGCTGTTTAGTTGGAGGAAATATTGGTCACAGAGGAGCTATTAGAATAGGGATTAAGGGTGGGACCTGCACAGCACGGACCACTGTGTCTTTGTGTGGATGAGAGAGGGTGTGAACGGTAATAAACAAACAAGGACCTCTATTTTGTGAAAGATTACCCCTCTGATTTTGACGTGGACAAAAACTACTGAATGAATTGACACAAAAACCTCCCATACCTTTCCTAAACGCACCTGTACCGAGTGGTAACCACCTTGTGGATGGGTGTGTTGAGGCACTAGGGGATTTTATGGTCCCTTTCCAGAAATGCAAACATGCTGGTGTCCTGTTGGCAAGAGGCCAACCTTTCTCAAATACCCTAAAACGACCTATCTTGTTTGTAGTGAAGGATACGTGTAACCGTTGGCATGCGCGTGTACAGTATAACTGAAATGTAATACAAATTATTGCGTTTTTTGCTCTTTTTAAAAATTGCTAACCTTTTATGTAGGTATGGGAAATGATTATTGGGTGAAAAGCTACTAAACTAGAACCAGTATGGAAAGTAATACAATTTTGGCAGTAAGGCATGCCCGTGGTAAATAACAATCGTCAATATAAAATGTCATTCTGTGTGTGTGTTGTAGGTGTTAAATCGATACTCGTCAGCCCCTCTGATCCCAGTGGCACCCGCCCCTTTGGTGTCAGTGTTGCCCGCGGTTTCGCTCCTGCCCCCTCCTGGCGGTGTCAGGGACTGCCTGAGGCTGAGGGGGCTTCCCTACACAGCCTCCATAGAGGACATCCTCACCTTCCTGGGAGAGTTCACACAAGATATCAGACCGCATGGAGTACACATGGTGCTCAACCAACAGGTATTCACACGCTCCTCACACAGATAACATTCAACTTTTAAGCCTTTTAAGCCTGCCTATAAAATGCTAAATGGTTTGGCACCTTCTTATTTATCTGACGTAGTGGTGTCATCTCCATCTTGAGTCTTTCACTCAGAGAATGCAGGCTTTTTTTATCTATCAGCACAATATTCTCACCAAGACCCCAGTTTGGAACTGTCTATCTGCCAAAGTTAGACAGACTTAAGACTTATTTTTGGAGCAGACATATTTCATGGATGGCAGGCTTAGACTCACTCCTGTCACCAATCAATCATCAGCAATCAACGGACTTAGAGTTTTACACTGTTAGCTAGTATATCGTGTATTTTGATTTCTGTGTAGTATATTATTATATATTACTTAGCTAGTCATAACGATTTTGCCCACTCCGCACCTATTGCATCCTAGTGGTCGTGAACGGGACTATGCCGTCTGTAGGGGGAGGAGTAGAGAGGAATGCAACACACTCAGGGAGGGGCATGCGTTCTTGGCGAGTTAAACGGAAACAATATTTTTGGGATGCTGGTTTCAACAAAAAGGTGAATATCAGACACAAATGGAGGACTGTCTTTAAAAATAAAAATGATAAAATATCTGGAAGTCATCTCAACACCCCTTGAGTTGCCCCCCTCACTCCCCACTTAGTGAAGCACCGGTCTAACGTAGGACCTATGGTGTACGCAGAGTCCTTTCCCACTAGCTCGTCCCTGAACCCTTCCCCCTCTCCCAGGGCCGTCCGTCGGGGGACTGCTTCATCCAGATGGCGTCAGCGGAGCGGGCCTTCCTGGCCTCCCAGCGGCTCCACAAGCAGGTGATGGCGGGCCAGCGGGGCGTGAACAGCCGCTACGTGGAGGTGTTCCCCTGCAGCGCCGAGGAGATGGGCCTGGTCCTGATGGGAGGCTCGCTGTCACACACACACACACACACACACAGCCGGAGCAGGAGTGGGACAGGGCTCAGCCCGCCGCCATGTAAGTCCAGACGTAAGTGCTGCTGGGAGCTGGGGTGCTTCGGGACTGCGGGGTAGGTGGGCTCCTGCCACCGGGGGCAGAGGTGAGAGGTTAGAGGTTAAATTCTGCCCTCCTGTCTTTTGTTTTGTTTTGTGTGGGGTTCTTTCTAATCTAGAACTCTGTGAGGATGAGGAACATTTGGTCCGATCAGGAGGGGTAGGAACCGTGTGTGTGTGTGTGTGTGTGTGTGTGTATGTGTGTTAGCCCTGGGGATTCCCCATGTAATTCAGTGTGATTTTGGTGAGGTTTGCATGCACCAAGAACATTTTATTTTTTTAGGGAGCTGTCTGAATTTCCCCTTTCATATTCACACATCCTGAGTCATTAGTCTGCTCCGATGGCATGTGTGCTGATCTTGATTTTTAATGCCTTACCACTTCTGATATCACTTTCTTGGATGTGTGTAAGCGACATAGCCGACATCGCAAACGACCAATGAAAAGAGGGCGTGCTGCCTTACAACTTTCCAATCGTATCAGATTTTTAGGGGTGGTTTGTGGGGGCGTTAACTGGAACCTCATTGGTGTCAAGGGCGCGTACCACCTGTGCTTGTCCAATCAGCAGGGCCTTGGGCGAGGTGGGCCTTACACTGCCATGTGGAAATGTGTTGTGTTTCACCCTTAATGTGTGCTCATGCATTTATAGAAATACCTCCATGTTCCACAAAATAGGGCAAAACAATTTGGTAATTTCTTTAAGCACTCAACATTTTCGAGGGACTTCAGCTAAAATGCATGAGTTTGCATATATGTGATAAAAAAATTGAAGTGAAAGAAACTGCTTGCTGAGATTCTCGGCTAGCGGTGTGTGGTGAGGTCATGTTAAGTGGACACGATGAGAGGTCCTTATTGCTAATCGCCACACTCACATGGCACATGGCCACAAACAGGTGTATTAGGTGTTAAATAAAGGTGTTGCTGCATGATCACCTCTCCCTGAAACGAACGCTGGCCCGGAAAACAAAGATCTCGGTGTGGGGAGCTTTTGTTTCTCATCCCTTGCCGCCTTGACTTGTCCCCTCCGCAGGCCTCTCTCAGCCTGCCTTCTCCTTCACCCCGGCTCCTGCTGGAATGCCTGGAGAGGCTGCTGCGCTCTACCCTCCTATTGGTCAGGTGCTGCTGACTCCCCGTGCGCTGCCCCCAGGACACGCCTACTACCCTGCGTCGTCGCAGCTGTACTGCTACTCAGCCTACTACCCCAGGTAATGGAGAACACACAACCCAAGATAAGCAAATTGAACGCATTCAAATTGTATTCCTAGTCATATATTTGTTATTGCTGTTTGTGTTATCTTGTTCCAGACGCTTTTATTTGAATTAATTACTATTGTTGATACATTTATTATAATAATTAGTTCATAGATAGTTAGTTAATCATTATTAGTTTTGGGTGGTTTCTGCCTTGCTTAACCTAGTCGGGAGGTTTACTAGTGCATGCCCGCGCGCACACAGGCAGAAAGAAGCAGTAGTGTCTCATCACTCTACAATGTTTTTTCTCTTGTCTTTTTATATGTAATAACTGTGGAGTGACTAAAAGCTACCTACCTCCCTTCCTGCATAACCAGCCAAACATGATCCTCAGGCTGTCAAGACAGTAGTTATGAGTTAAAAGAAAATGAAAGATTTTGTGGCTTGTTGAAACGTGTAGGACAAAGAAGTCGTAGGGCAAGGGCAGTTAATAACTGAGCAGTATGGTAAACATCAATGAAGCAGGTCATATCTGACTGACAGCGGTTCACTCAGATGCCCAACATGACCTGGTAAATGAGTTCTTCAACGCTGACCAATTTCCAGGAGGATTAGGATTAGGTTGATTTTTCATATTCCTATAGCCGGGGAGTGTTTTTTTTGGCTGTATAAGGGGCTATATATTATTTTTTTGTTTTTATCTTGGCCAGTGTTTGCTAATATGACCTCATTTAGGCACTGGGCAACAGTTTCCAGTAGTCAAATAAGCAAACACTGGCCACAATGACAAAAAACTAAAATATATATAAAACGTACAGTATACCTAAATCAACAATCAAACAAACAAAATAATTACATTTAATTAAAAAATATATTTTTTATTTATTGAAATTAGGGCTGGGTATTGGCAAGGACCTCACGATACGATACATATCACGATACAAGGGTCACGATACGATTATATCAC
>JAOEHI010002645.1:0-11467 GCA_025447815.1 Percopsis transmontana
AAAAGCATACTCAGAAATTCACCCTTTAATGTTTTTTAAATAAACTGTCTGGGGGCATATGAACAACATATTTCAATGGCTATGGTATTCTCCCTTTAAAGAACAAGTTAACAGAACTCCTGACACATTCCAGTTAAATACAGCCCCACTAAACATTCCTGCAATTGCTGTGAAGAGGGATCTACATTCACTGATCCTGCCAACTGCAGGGATAATTTAAATAGGTTTCATTTAAAGGACATTCTAAATGTAGACTTACTGAAGATACTTGCACAACTGAATATAAAAAAGGCATAGCTTGATTTAACACAGTGATCATGACAACAAATAGAAGGCAAATGCAGGCCAAAGATAGTTGGTCCTTTTAGTCTCATTGGTGTGGATGGTCATGGTGAAACCAGCTATCATGGCTCAGAAGAAACAACTAGACCTGGAAAGAAAATCCTCCTCAGAATGCATGCCATTTTAACAAGGGCGCAGGGTTGGACTTTAGCTCTTTTTTCTTTAACGGGAGCATTCCTTTAGAGAGGAATGTGAGGAGATTAGCTCTTGCATTTCAGCAGAGCGGAGCAGTAGCATATGTCCAGCCCGCAGTATTAAACCTGGATTTTGAAAATTAGACCTCTTCAATTCTGTCTTTTTTAAGAGAATAAGCAGACATGTTATTTGGTCCTCATTGTCAATTATTTTGTTGATCAGAACCCTGAAGTGGCTATTTATTAAAAAAAAATAAAAACAGACAAATAAAACAGAATAGAGACAGACTAAAGATCATTTGGAGATAATTTAAGATAGGGAAATTCTGGGGTCGTATTGTGTTTGACTTGGAACAAGCTTTACCAGCTTTGCTATGCATTCATTAGTGCCAATGGGGACACTAATAAGGATGGTATGCTATCGGCAATTATAAAATAACGTGGGCAGATTTCAAGCTGATCCAAGAAAGTGATTCATGTCAAACTGCTAGAAAGCACAGCAACGTAGTAGTGACTAACAAGTAGATCTTGCACCATGTGCAGAATTTATAAATACACACACACACACACACACACACACACACACAAATAAGCAGCCCAATTCCTATCCTCTGCAATCAAGCAGAAAGCTGTCCAGGGTACCTTAAAGAACGCAGGGTTAAAAAAAAGGAATGTGGCAAAGAATCTTGGGAAAGCTCAGCTCTCTACAAACCGAGAGACATTCTGCATTCTCCTTTCTTCAAATAACACATATTGATTAAAGACAAACTGCCCATCTCCCTGGCAGAAGTCATTCCGACACCCATAAGCCAGTCAGGCTTTCCCTTGCTCTTATGGGATGCCAAGAAGGCCTTTAGTCCTCACCAATACAGTCCAGTTAAACTTTCAATGCTCAGTTATAGTCTGCGGTGTCAGACTTCAAATAAGAATTTCGACCACTTCGGAGTCCGAGCAGTTGACGTTCTTGACAGCCTTGAGAGATTCCTTCGTCTCTTCCAAGTTGTCTGCATCGAAAACAAAAATGCATACCATTAGGAAAATACGAAGCCAAATAGAACTTTTAATTACACGTCTCCCCAAAAGGTTTATTTATTGTTATGGTAGGTGTTGAATACAAGAATACAAGCGCACGCACCAGGAGAAGGTGCCTCTTCCGCCGCCAAACAATCCAGCTTGCTCGGCTCAGCTGAGAGCTCAGGCTCCTGGTAGGACATGTCGCTCTGGGTGCTGGAATCTCTGCTCTGGCTCGTGGGCACTGCAGGAGGATGTGGTGGCAGCGTGGCACACGTCTGGTCATCCGACAAGCTCTTGCCTATAAACGCAGACAAAAAGAACGTCTCACACACAGACACTTTTGAATTCCCTCCCATGACTATTCTGGAGGGAGAGGCGATATGCATTGCAGTTTACAAACATGCTGTCTATTTAAGGGGAGGCCAGGAAGGCTTGTCATCTACTCCAGCTTGTTGTCGTTATTTGTTTTTAGAAGGTAGACATTCTGTCTGGAGACACGGGCTGGTCTGCCAGTTGTCACTAAATAGCATGTGCAGTTTTAGACCGAAAACTCTTCTAGGCATTACATAACCCCCCCCCACACACACACACACACACACACACACACACATACACACCCTTCCCCTTGGCGGTGCAGTCTGCCGGGCTGCTGCTCACTGTGTTGATAGTGGGGACGGATCTCGCCGGGCGGAGCCCCTGCTTCTCAAGCCTGCCCTGTTCCCACCTGGAACGCTGCTGGAGGACCCGTATCACAGCGTCCTTCTCCAGGAGCTGGGCATGGAGCGCTCGTATCCTGAAGACAGGCATCAAGACGATAGGAGTCAACCTCCCCGCAGACTTGAACCTTGCTTTCTAACTTCATATGCAACTCAACAAAGAAGTTCTTCATAGCTTGGGACTTCTATCAACCGTATATAAATGTAACATATCAACAACCATGAACACCGTGATTAGGGATGGAGAAAGGGGTGTACCTGCTCTCCATCTCCTGGTGTCTGTGGCTAGACGACGGCAGGTCTTCGTTGAAGCTGCTGTTAGGCGAATGTCTGGGCGAGTGATTGATGATGGTCGTGTCTCTGTAAAACAACGAGAGAAGCTGCGGCTGTTAGCGCTTCTGAACCATCGACATTGTAAAGGCTTGTTCCCCCCCCCCCCCCACTCTATCTAGCCATCCATCCACCCATCCAAGTTTCTCTAGAGAGATTGAAGCCGCTCACCTCTGTGCCGCGGCGGTAGCGGCCGCGTCCATGGCGAACTGCCTCATGGTGCTCTCCTCCAGGTATTTCTGCTCCCACTTGGTGATGTCTGCCTCCAGGGCCAGGATGCGCTCCTCCCGCTCCCTCAGCTGCTGCTGCAGACTGGACGAGCTCGGCGCCGCGGCCGGGGGCCCGGCTGCCTGGCTCTGGGCGCGGCTCTGTGTGGGGGGGGGGGACAGAAGGCTGTTAAAGGCAAAAGGAGGAGAGTGCTTGATTAGGGTCTCCGGCTGATTAGGGTCTCCGGCCCACCTGCTGCTGCTGCGCCCTCAGGTTCTTCAGCTCCTGCTCCAGCCGCGTCCGCAGCCGCAGCTCCAGGGTCTCCCGTTTCTCGCAGGCGGCCTGCAGCTGAGCCAGGGCGCTCTGAAGCCGCTCCACCTTCTCCACGTAGGCCCTCTTCCTCTGCAGCTCCTCCTCCAGCTGCCGGTTGCGGCCCTGCGCCGAGGCCAGCGCCTGCTCCAGCGCCTCCCGCCGCCGCAGCCACTCCTCCCCGGAGGCGCGCAGGTGCTGGAGCTGCCTCTCCAGGCGCTCGCGCTCCCGCTGTTGCTCCTCATCTGGAGAAGAGCAACAGGAGAAGAAGGAAGACAAAAAAGGAGAAGGAAGGGTGGCGTTACTAACGAGCGAGCTTGTCACACACTTGAGCAACAAGGGGCGGGAAGGAAATCAAAAATAGTTGTTTAATTCCTCGTGACCTATTTTTTGTGCTGAGCCCACTGGAATGCGGCACCGGGATACCTATCAGGTTTATTGGGTTGCCAGTGACCCTGCAAATGACTCAAGAGTCACGGTGTGGTTTAGAAAAGGTGAACATTCTAAGATACCGATGAACTGTGATGTCGTGAAACCTAATAAAGAAGGTTCCATTGGTGTATTTCACCCAATGTGGATAAAAAAAATAAAAAATAAATACAAATAAAAAAAAAAGCTTTCAGGGAGCAGAACTGAGCTTGCCTCCTGAGCCACTTACAACAGGGAGTGATTACACAAGAGGACTGCATGCCTTTGAAGGGAATGCAGACTTCCTCTTATCCACTTACGCACACAGGCATACCCTTGTACTGGGAAAGGCTCAGGAATGCCTCCAAGGACATAAAGTAAACAACCATCTCAAAAAGAGAATATTACCATTCCATGCATAAATAAATAGAATCTACAAATTGCAGATATTGGTACAACATAGTAGAAAGCAAATATTTTTTATTAAAATAGTTTTTTCCCCACTAAGTGAAATGTAGTCTAATTTGCATTACCCTTGAAACCATAATTGTTCACTTCGAGATGGGAGGTAAATAGCTATTCTAGTCTGAGCAGGAGGGGGGGGGGCTTACCTAGTGCCAGAAATACCGCAAAAAAACAAAACAAAAAAAAACTGGAATTCCTGGAATCCACGTTTACAGCCGCTATGAAAAATAGCTCATGTTAAAGTGCCAAGACCAACGCAAAGCATTAGAGGTAGAGCCTTTGTGAGGCGTTTCACAATGAGGTGATTTACCAAAGTCATGCCATAGACTTTAACCGTTTCTGTTCTCTATTCTGCCTTATTCAATTGACTATAAAATGTTACTAACAGAAGCAGTGGCGGCTGTAGCCGAGATGGTGCCCTATAGGCAAACCCAGATTACCATTGCAATAGCAAGCTCAACCTCTAGATGGCAGTTATCCTACAAATTCCCCATATACGTATAAAAAAATAGTAATAATAATAGTTACAAATGATCATGACTGACTAAAGGAAAATATTATTAGGTTCCGTACTGGCACCCCCCACCAACAGATGGCACTCTGAAAGCACATGAAAGGCCACCTTGCAGAAAGTTATAACTCACTTTGTTCAAGAAGTTTAGCGAAGATGTGCTGTTTCTGTTCGGAAGATTCTGTTTCCTTGGCAACCCGCTGTTTTGTAGCTGTGTCAAGTCGTTCTGTAATGTACGGAGGAAAATAAATCAAGAAGGATGTTTCTACACGTAATATTACCATCAAAGTTAAAGAGGGCAATATATATTACCATGTGACAGCCGTCTTACCTCTTAGATCCCTGTTAAAGTCATGCAGTCTCTTAATCTCTGCTTCTAGTTTGTTCCTCATTGTTTTCTCCAGAGCTTCTCTCTTTGCAGAGCCTTTCATCAGTGTCTCATAAGCTTCAGATATCCTTTGAATCTCCAATTCCAGCTAGGTGAGGAAGAAAAAAAAGAGAAGAGTTTTCAGTTAAAAGGCAAAGATTTACTAGGAATGGAGGGGGTTTAGATGATTTATTCTAGAACAGTAACAACCAATAAACCCAATCAGACACATCTAAAAACATTGCGCTGCGTGTTTCGTTGTGTAAGCCCACGGGCAAATCGCTCCTTAACACTCTGAGCCTCCGAAAACTGGGAACATTCCTTACTGAACGCTTATGGGTCCCAGGTGTCAGAGCATTCATCCCCCTTCATGGCAGACTGCCAGAAGGGGGTTGAAAGGCAACAAGAAACAGGAAGTGCCATTGGGAACTCCAGGCTGAAACGTGGAGCTTTGCCTCAACCGTGTGATATGTGTGAACATTCAGCCTTCCCACCACCCTCCACTCACCTTTTGTAGCCTGGCCGCCTTCTCAGTGTGGACCTCCAGCTCCTTCCTCAGCCGCTCGTTCTCCTGAATCAACGCGTCTATCTGGCATGCGCTAGTGCCGCCGTTGCTCGCGGCTGCCGTGAATGGCCCTGGGCCTCCGGGGTTCGTCGTGTGGTAGACACTGTTGTGAGCCATCTGGGTATGAGCAGACACATACCTGAGGAGAGAAGGTATATTTCTATGAGTAATGTGTTCAAGGTTCCCACTGAAAACCACAGCTGGCAAGGCCTTGCATTTAACAGAAACCATCGCCGTTCAAAATATTGATATTGATTTAAGCTAGCAGCCACTTAGCCATGTCGAACACCAAACCTTAGCTCCACCCATTTGTAATTACCTGTGATGTTGGGAATGGAAGGGGGGTGGTGCCTCGGTATAGTAGTGTGCCTGTTCCTGTGAATGGCTGAGCATGTATCCAGGAAGCTTGACGCAGAAGGGGTAGTCCGGGGGTGGGCCGCGCTGGTCCGGGTACTGTTGGGCGCACTGCCCATCCCGCGAAGCAGGGCTCGTGTTGTACAGCTGGGGATAGCTGTGCGAGGAGGCCATTGGAACGCCGTCTCCTCTAGGGCCGTTCCTCTCCAGGGAGAGCTGCATGAGGCGCTCGCTGAGGGACCGAGCGTGCTCGCGTTTCAGCTCCCACTGGGTTTCGCCTCGACTCCCCATGATGTCCACACCGGGGCCCTCCAACTGAGCCTGCCCCTTCTGAGAGATCAGGTACTGGGAGTGGGCCTTGGCCTCCTTATAGGTGGGCAGCTCCTCTCCGTGGAGCTGGTAGAGTTGGCAAACGGGGCTTTCAGAATGCGAACAGTCCCCCTGGTGCTCCTGGCCTTGGGGTTCCTGTCTCGCTGACATCTGCATGTACTGGCACTCCTCCTGGTTGAGGCTCTCCAAAGAAGACCGTGGACTGGTGGTGCCTCCGCCGCTGCTGTTGCTACCTCCTCGCAGGGCCTGCTGCTGGATGGCCAGAAGTGTGCGCGTATCGGTGGGGTTCCCGTAGCGGAGCTGCTCTTGGATAAGACGGTGCAGGACCGTTCCAGAAGACTCCTCAGCAGTTCTCATTTCATTCACTGGGCGATGGGTGGATGTTCCTCTAGAAGTGGCAGTTTCAGTGCTGGGGGAAAAAAACGCAGTTATGTTGAAATAACAGTTTTCTTTGTTAGCAACAAACCAACACAAAATAAAAAGTCTAAAGACTAATGAGCTATAATCTAATATAGAACATAATGGCTAATATGTCTACGGGCTAAAATAATTTTAAAGGCAAGATTTCGATGGGGAAGTAATAATGACAATAACATGTTGTCAGTTAAGTGCACATTCCATTTGGTTGCCTAATCCATAACTTTATCAGGAGTCATAATCCCTAATTGATAGATGTATGCTATAGGGTATAACAAGGTACAATAATTAACACAATAAGGACATGATTGAATTGGCCTATAAAAACGCACAGGAAAAATAACATACAGGCAATATATCAATGCTGCAGATGTTTGCATGCTCTAAAATGTTGCCATGTAGAAAAGGAAGAGTAAATCCCACCATCAGATGAACTTTACTATTTAGGCTAATTTATTCTTAAGAGTACATTTAATTTCTACTGACTGCGTATATCTCGCTAAGAAATTCTATTGTCAAGAAAGTCTATGGTTTAAAGAATGATGTTTAAATATAAACCCGTCTTATAAACTCCCATTGAAAACCCATGCCGCTGAGGCGTCTAGTAAACTGGCATCCGGATTCACCCTATACTACAAAGCCTTAAAGTAGCCTATAGAGGGTGTGAAATCGTTGAGGAGAAAGAAGTCCATAAAACTTACCAAATTATGTTCTCATAACGATTAGAAAATCCAAACGATGTAAATCGCGTGTTTGAAGCAATAATTCCTCCGCGTTTATTTTTCTCGTAGGCTACTTTGAGCGCAGCGTCGTGTGCGCTTTCTACGGCTCGCTCAGCAGACTGAACAGAAGAGAGAGCGCCCTGCACCAATAAATAACTGAGGGCCGATTGTTCGCTGCGGCTGGAATGTCAAGAATGCGAAGGCTCCAAGTCCCTCTGGGATCAAAAGCAGAACATAGAAAACGGGGGCGGGGCCAGCAGAATTGGATTCGGAGCAGCACCACCATCTCAGCTGGTTGCCTGTGTCATGTAAAGCAGCTCATTTTTTTGACAATAGGGAATACTTAGTGGGCCAATGCCATATAGCTCTCTCTTCTGCAACACGGGAAAATGTACTTAGAAGTGTTTGTTATGTGTTTATTTTACATATACCAGAACTGTTCTTAGTTAAAACTCTCTCTCTTTATCTCTCTCTCTCTCTCACACACACACTCTCTAGTGGTTGGTTGGTAAATGTACACATTGCATTGAATTGCACTGTATACAATCTAAACATTAAATGAAGGCAATATACCTCAATTCTCACCACTGTACATTTGGGGTCATAAATTCTCATCTGAATATGCCTGATCCAATGGTATACCCTGGCCAGCCTTATAACATGTTTACCTGGTAAATATTTAACCCATGGCCCGTGCCAGTTAATGGCAGAGTGTGTGTGTGTGTGTGTGTGTGTATGTGTGCACGCAGGGGGAGACAGGCGGTGCAGGGCACGCTGCCTGCCAGCTGTCCGTGGAGTAAAAAAAGCCCCCCCCTTCCCCTCCTTAATGAGTGTTGTGAGAGATGCATTGTTCTCCCCCCAAAAGCAGACATGACGGGGACGGCCCTGCCATCTGCTGTTCTGCCCTCCACCACTAGAACCAGCACCGTGTCTTTCAGAAACATGCCGACTGGGAGCATGTCAGCTGGCCATGGGGGGATGGGTGGCCACAAATTGGTTAGTAGGCCTATATATTGAATATATGTGGAATTGTTGTGTTTTTTTCTTCTAATGTTGTATTGAAGGGATCTTAATGCAGTGCCGAGGCAAGTTGGGTTGACTGTGGAAGACGAGTCTTGTGAACTTACTCCAGATAACAGAGAGAAGTTAAGTAGAAGACTTTTATCTCTATGCAAATGGGCACCTGGTTATTTGCATGGCAGTTGAAGGCGCAGTTGCCCAAAGAAAAGGCAGGGAACTTTAATGTAGCAGGTTGTCTTTGTATGTTTCATTCTGGCCATGAATAAGGTGTACTGTTGACTATTTTACTCACAGATTTCAATACATTGTGCTTCCTAAAAGTCATTTTTGACTTATTGTTCCCTTTCAGTACCAAACCCAGCCACAAACCTGTGCTACATAAGAAATAAACAATCAAAGTGATTTAAGCAACAAGCAACCATGTTAGCAATCCTCTAGTACTACCATAATATCTCTCTACAGTATCTGTATTGCTGGCACAACAGAAAGGTCCACATGTAGCATTTAAGCCTAGAAATTCCCTCTCTCTTTAATACACGTGGTCAAAAGGATAATCTTCTTCCAAAATGATAAAAGAATACTTTTGCATGTGGAAAACTCAGTAGTAGTAGTAACTAAGGGGCTTGTACTATATGTACAACATAGCAAACAGATTACGATGTTTGTTGTTAACGGGTGGGGTTGTTATATTGATCACACAGCAACAAAACACAAATACAGAAAGCACTAGCAAACAGCTAGATTAGTTGTTAAATGACACAGTCCTATTTACCAGCAAACAGGCAGGAGGGTGGGAAACAAATGCTGTACATAATAGATTAAAACAAATCAACCTCCTTCATGTTACATAAACAGCATCTGGGTACATAGCCTGCAAATTCCACTGGAAATTATATGAGGTGCCCTTTTCCATGAGACAGTTAGTAGGCTACAGTATGAATATAGAACAAGCTTCAATAGCAACACAGGGTTGGGCTGCTATTCAGAATATAATTGAAGTCATTTAGCAGAGACTTTTATCCAAAGCGACTTACAATTACATGGTGCTATTACATGGAGAAGATAGGGGTTAGGCATCTTACTAAAGGATGCTTACAGGAAGGCCAACTCTAGGGCTCAAACCTACGACCTTCCGGCTGGGAGTCCTAGAACACCTAGACCACTAGACTATCCTGCACATTAAACCACTTAACTTCTGAATTCTAGGTTTTTACTATAGGGGGGTCAATGGAAATGTCCATATAGTGACTGGTATGTTTTTGGCTGAAAGATTAGACCTATGTAAAGCAAAATTTGATCTATGAACACATTAGGTTACTGAGAAGCTTTCAGATTAAAAAAATAATACCTGCCAAATAATTTAACATGATGATGGTTTAAAACGAGCCGCCAGTTAATGGGGCTGGATGTGACTAGGGTGGTGATCTGGGAATACCGGCCTTGTTAGGGAGATGGGACAAGCCAGGCACTTCAGCTAGTCCTTTTGTTTTCCTGCAAAGGAGGAAATGGACGCATTCCTGACATTAACATGTCCATGGGGTGTGATTGAGCCTCTATGCTGCTGTTATGGGGGGAGAGAGGAGGCCGGCAGCAACAACAGACATTTTCTGTTTATTGGGGCTTTCTTTGAATAATATGGCACATGGCTGTCCTAATTCATAAGCACAACTTAACTCATACACATTTAAATGGACATTGCACCTGGCATGTTGATGTCTTGTTTTGACTTTGACTAAAGGTCTGAGAACAGTTCCAGAACAGTCCCTGACCCTCTTTAATTTCACAAGAGTGAAGTATAGTAAGTCCCCTGACTCTATAGCTTCCTTACCACAGTATAAGTTCACTCGCTAGTGTTCAGGATGAAATATTCTGTTTGGTGGCTGTGTGTAATCGACAATTGATAGCATTTACTCCCCCACCACCAAAATGTTCCATAGTTACTCAGTAACATAATTCTAACCCATTTTATATACTGCTTTTCTTGGTAATATGTTTTCAAAAGATTCCTAAGTCAAATTTCTTTCTTGGTCTACTAGATTTTGACCGTTAAACTAAAGTTCAATTTCACGTTAAATACAAAGAGTAATAAGACCAGTAAAAATCTAAAATAGTAGAACCATGCAACTCAGTAGGTTTCAGTAGTATCAGTCAACTATGACTCCTTGTCAATATAGGCATTCTTAATTTTAATTAACACAAAATCTCTGTGACAGCAGCCTTAAAAGACAGGATACAATTTTCTGTTCTGACGCACAAAAAACAATAGGTGCCTTGGAGCAAGCCAGCACATCATATCCAGACAAAGAACAAAGACTCACTCTGTCTGTGAGGTGAGGGTGATAAAGAGCATGTTGATGATTTTCAAATGCTACTAGAAGGTAGGTAGTTCTTCACCTTTCACTCCACGGTTCCTCAGACCAATCCGAAAATTGATTAAATGACTGACTAACTGCAATGTATTTTTTTAATTTAAACAGGCAAAGACCTATAGTTTTTCAACGGCACAATGTTCTGAGTAAATTTGTTGAAATTAATTTAATTTTAAACTTAATTTTTTGTATACATGGGGGTTTGATTAAAAAAATTATATATGTCATTAGAAAATTGCCTTGTGAGTGTGGGAGAGTAGGCTACTTTCCACAATATTAGACGATTTAAAAAAAAACACATACTTCATAGCGACTTCTGGATGTCAGTATTGAAGGACCAAGGCCTGTTTTAGTGATTTCAAGAGCTATTTTGTTTGGCCCGCAACAAAGACCTTGTGTAAATACACAACTCAAACATTCTTTTGGCTGATGTTTATCTTAACTTATCTATCTGGGAGAATGTTTTGGAAACATAACTGATATAAACAAAGTTGCAGTGTATGTCCAAACACTTACATATACCCCAGAAACCCAATGGGATTTGTATATTTATAGGTCCAACATGGACATCAACAATAATGAAAACTAGGCATCTTAAGCTAATACTGCTAATGACCCACAGTGTACGCAGCGCATGGTCAGCTCACTGTGGGTGTGATGTATAATGATTCAGATGAGTGGAATGCCTGTGACAAAGGATAGCAGTCAGTGGGTTATCACATACAGTTCTTGAGGGTACGGGGCAGATGTTTTGGGTAAACAAAGGCACAGGACAGCCTATCCCCTGCCCTCGAGCTTAGTGTGCGATGCCCCTGTCCGGCGGGGGGGGGGGGGGGGGGGGGGGGCGGGGGGGGGGGGGGCCCCGGGGCCCCGCGCCCGCCCGGGGG
>JAOEHI010002646.1:0-11465 GCA_025447815.1 Percopsis transmontana
TGGGTGTTGGACTCCCAGCCAGTAGGGGGCAGGATAGTCTAGTGGTCTGGGTGTTGAACTCCCAGCCGGAAGGTCGTTGGTTCGAGCCCCAGAGTTGGCCTACCTGTAAGCATCCTTGAGCAAGATGCCTAACCCCTACCTGTTCCATGTAAAATGTACTAATTGTCTGCTAAATTCTGTAAATGTAAAATGTAAATGTAATAAGCAAAGGCCTCCTCTCGTGAGGGTTTTTAAGCATTCCATATCGATCCACCATTGCTCATGAATTTTTACCTGTACTATGTACCTGTACTATGTTATGACCGTTGATTAAGATGGTAAACAGAAGTGGCCTACAATGAGAAAATACAGGATCAAACTATACTATACTGTGTACACAAGAGTGGGTGGAAATGTGGTTAAACACTGCCCCCTTGAGGTAATGTAGTGCTAGTGTTAGGTGAGTGTTAGGTTGAGCAGGTTGGATGGGGTCTGTCATGCAATTATTCAGTATGTGTTTATATTAGTTTGATTTCTGCACATTGATATCAAACAGCGTATTCCAACTTTAAATTCACGGGAACGAAGTCAAAGAAGTTGGTAGTATTGCTGGAATCCTGGCCAATAATTAAACTAAATATGATGCTCGTGAAATGAACACGTGAAGGCCCTGAGTCGGCCTACCAGTAAGCATCCTTAGTACCTTAATAACTGTACTCACTGTAAGTCGCTTTGGATAAAAGCATCCGCTAAATGACCTGATTGTGATTGTAAGCAACCTTCATATTCCTTCATAACTGCTGCTAACGGATACATCCTCATTATTCATTGTCTTGTTTGCACTATTCCTGTCACCTTTGGCTGCTGTGAGTGCTGAATCTCCCTTTGGGGATTGATCAGGTCTTGTATGTTATGTTGCCTTTGCAGGCAGAAGAGAGCGTACATCGCCACCCAGGGCCCCCTGGCAGAGACCACCGAGGACTTCTGGAGGATGCTGTGGGAGCACAACTCCACCCTGGTCGTCGTCCTCACCAAGTTCCGTGAGATGGGGCGGGTCAGTACATCACAGCACCTGTACAGGCGGGCCGGCCCAGCGGATAGGGCAGCCCGGCCCGCCTGGAAGCATCCGTGAGCCAAGATGTCTAACCCCTAGCCTGGTCCTTGTCTCACCCGCAGAAGCACTCGCTGGGGGTGACTAAGCGGTCCTCTTGGTGATGTCACGATGTGATGTTTCCCACTGCTTACTGCTAATCTCACCTGTACTGTACCTTGTGAGCCTAGGACCTACTTGTACTGTACCTAGTGAGCCTAGGACCTACTTGTACTGTACCTAGTACTGCCGTCTACTGAGGTAAACATCACCCCCCCCCCACCTCTCTCTCGTCCCGTAGGAGAAGTGCCACCAGTACTGGCCCGCCGAGCGCTCTGCACGGTACCAGTACTTTGTGGTGGACCCGATGGCTGAGTACAACATGCCTCAGTACATCCTGAGGGAGTTCAAGGTCACAGATGCCCGGGTATGTGGCCTGTGTCTTGGGGTTCTTGTGGCGTGTGGCGTGTGACGTCAGGTGGTACACAGTACCACACGATCAGCGATACACTTATTATTATTTAGTATTATTAAACGTGTATTAAGCAACAAGTTACAGTTGCTGCCACTTACTTCACATGGTTAAAAGATCTACCTAAAAATCTAGAAATACTGTATATACTCTATTTGTTTTGTTGTTGTTTTTGTTGTAGCGCTGTTAAATGGTGCTAGTTAACTAAAGGTACTACAAGGAGGTTTGCAGCTAAAGTGTTAATTCTAACAGCTAGTTGGACTCTGGTGAGGAGTGTGTTTGTATTAGGGGGCAGTAGGGGGGGGGGCAGGTAGGGGGCAGGATAGTCTAGTGGTCTGGGTGTTGTTTTATTTTAAGAGCTGATCTAGCAGAGTAGAAAGAAGGATCACAAATACTTTGATACACTGGGTAGTGGGGCTATCATTGATAGCAATTTCATAGAAATGTGTCTACTGCTTGCACGAGGTATATGATGATGGTGTTACATGTTGCTAGCATGGTGGGTTAGCCACGTGACCATAATGTAACCCTTGAGCTGTCTTAAGCCTTATAAGGCATACTGCTCATTGGATCATTTGTCTGTTGTCTCTTCAGGACGGCCAGTCAAGGACTATTAGGCAGTTTCAGTTCACGGATTGGCCAGAACAGGGCGTGCCGAAAAGTGGGGAGGGATTCATTGATTTTATTGGACAGGTGCATAAAACTAAGGAGCAGTTCGGACAAGATGGACCAATCACTGTGCACTGCAGGTATTTCTGTGTGTGTGTGTGTGCGTGTGTGTGTGCGCATGTGCATACAGGCCTACCCTGTGAGCATACATGAGCAAGATGCATAAATCCCCTACCTGCTCCCTGATACTTCATTGTACCTCATTGTAATCATGAGAGATGAAGACACTGTGTGCTTGCTCTTGTAGTGCCGGTGTTGGGCGGACCGGGGTGTTCATTGCTCTGAGCATCGTCCTAGAGAGGATGAGGTATGAAGGGGTGGTGGACCTTTTTCAGACTGTCAAGACACTGAGGACCCAGAGGCCGGCCATGGTGCAAACAGAGGTATGGCAACACAGCTCAACACATTTCTACTAGCTAAAGGCAAATATTCAAATAACGTTTTTTTTGGAATAATGCACAGAGCCTATTATATAGTCCTGCACGGGTGTAGTTCTACCCCCGCTCCTGCACCCGCAGTATTTAACACTGCTCCTGACCCGTTACCTGACAGCAAAATTAAGTTAATACCGTCCCCGACCAACCCGACAGCCCGACCCGCACCCGTATTACAATAACGCTACTACATCAGGTTCACAAAGAAAAGTGTATTTTCTCCCTCAAGCAATCCGCTCAAAGTTTCTCTGATCAATCCTCCGCAAACAACAACCTACCCACTGGTTAAATACAGTGTTATAATGTTATTATTACAATGTCTCATTTCAGGATCAGTACCAGCTCTGCTACAGGGCTGCGCTGGAGTACCTGGGCAGCTTCGATCACTATGCAACATAACCACTTCCAGGAGGGAACCTTCCAGAATCAAACCACCTTCCCCAGATCAGTCCAGTGGCCGATCTGGAGAACACAGGAGGGAAAAAGCCAAGGGTACCGGATACGAAAGAAGAAGAATTTGGACGGGACAATAGGGAGAACTTCTCTGGGAATGGTAGAAACTGCTGTTAAGACCCACACTACATGGAAAGACCCCTACATTTCAGTATGCCTCACCCATGTCTTGACTTGAACACTCCCTTTGCTAGCCTAGTTCTGCCACCTCCTGATCATTAGAACGTAAGTTACAGTCTTAATTATGCTTCTGTGAACTCCTGGACAACTGCACTGGTGGTCAGAAAGGAACGTAACTGAACATGTGTGCTATTTACATTTTTAAGATTATTAATATGTTATTAATTGGATTTTATTTTCTAATCATTTTCCATGGATTATATATATATCATATCTTATATATATCTTAATGGGTCTTTTAATATTATTTATCCTTTTATTTTTAGCATAAATAACATGTATTTTTTAACAAACTCTGAGTTATTAATACTATAGGACATACATCATACTTGGAGCTGCTAATATTTTTTATTTTTTTTACTACATATATATGAGGATATTCCAATGTTCTTCTTGTTGGATGGAAGCAAGGACTATTTTGTCCTATTCTATTTCTCAACTTTCTTTCGGAATAGTTTTATCTGCTCACATTAAACAAGCCTAAAAATGAAAATAACTGAATATGCTTTTGGCATTTGAAACTATGTACAGATCCTGAATTTCCTGTCCATAGCTATGAATTAATTTTCTTAACACCTGTTGTTTAAAGACCTTCAACAATAAAAGAAATGTACAGGTACAGTATTAAGAAGGTTATGTGTCCTGCAAGAGCGCTACCATGCTTCTCACCTCTCTTGTTGACAAAGGCTCAGGTAGACTAAATAATCATATCCATACATTTCTGTATCCTTCCTGCTGGCGATGATTAGGATCTTTCTATTTGCAAACAAAATGTTCCTTGATAATAAACCATAGATTCTGTATCATTTGCAGGAGGTGCTAGACTGGAAATGAATTGTTTTTTCTCTCCTTTGACTGTCACTGTTTCTGAAAAACATACTTCTAAAGGATGTTTTGTCTGCAAAGCTGATTGATTTCTCCACTGGTAGGATGCATTCTCTAGTGTTGCTGTAGAGTTTTATCGAGGTATATTTAAACGAATGTCTGAGATGCCTGGGAGAAGCACTCTGTGATTCAGTCACAGCGATAGTGTCGCCCTCCCCTACTACGTAGCACACTGTTCAGCCCAAAGCAGGCTCAGGGTAATCATTTATTGTGGGACCTTTTTAAACTAGCCCCGTGATACCATCCAGATCTCGCCAGCTCCAGTTTGACTCCTCTGCGATATCGGTCAGGCCAGGCATCAAGCTATGCGCGTTCTGAAGCACAACCATTGGTGCGGGCCAATCAGCGTCCTGGGAGAAACTACTGGCAGTTACGGGCGTGGTTCGTTCGAAAAACCACAATGACTACTAGCTTACGTAGATGCTGCTGTAGCGTCAGTTATATCTGAGCAGCCCGTGATAAAAGGTGATGGACAGATTGTTCATCCAATCACCTGCCAAGTATTTTTTTGAAAGTGACTGCCTTTTCAAAACAGTTTCCACGGAAGCCTTCCCAGATGGTTCTGTGTAACAAACCATCTGGCAGTCAGTTTACCTTTAACTGCTACTGTACAACAATTTGATATCGCTCAGTAACTTCTGTAACTAGAAAATACACGCTACAAGTAGAATTATAATCAGGTTATTTAGCCAAATTACTTTTAGCCAAAGCGACTTACAATGACTACAATTACAAGTATTAAGGAGCTGGTAGGGTTGAGACATCTTGCTCAAGGATGATGCTTGCAGGTAGGCCAACTCCAGGGCTTGAACAACCAGACAACTAGACTATCCTGTAGAAATGGAGATCAGCTTTGTAGATCAAGTCAATGGAGGATAGTTTCCGCAACTTGCCAGCACCGTGAACAAGGGTTAATTTCATACAGAAGGCCACACACGCGTGTGGCATCGAATGCTGGTTTTGAGTCATTCTGCAGGGGTGTAATTTGATGTACAGTATACATGATCTTTTTTTCTACATGCTAATAAAACGGGAAGGAAAATGTCTTCATATATTTCAACAACTATTTTACGAGTTTTAACACAAACATGGCAGTGTTTTCTTGCTTTTATTTGAGTGTGCTCTTCAGTGTGCTCTTCTCTCTCTCTCTCACACACACACACACACACAGACACACAGACACACACACAGTGTCACCCTGCCAGGGAACGACAGATGGCGGATGCAGAGGGAACGGCTGTTTTGCGGAAACACAAACGTATGGCAAATACACGTTCAGTTTGTCTCCCCCCCCCCCGCCCATCTCCGATTTTGTCTAAATGAAAAATTGAAAGAAACATTTAAAGGAACTGTGTGTATGAAACGTGTACACTGTTCGTACAAGCAGCTAAAGGAACGGAGCAAGTTATGGATTGTAGAAAACGTCAAATAATATTTTCCAATTGCAACATAATATTCTACACAAGTACGAGAAAAATAAAATATATTCTACTGCTACTGTTTTATATACAAACGGTTGCCCCACTGAGGATATAAAGTCAAATGTGAAAAGTAGGCTAGTGATAAGTAGTGTAATAATAATGTTGCACCAATTCCACAATAGAGTATACATACTGTATGTATGGTATAACGATTAAAAATACCAAAAGTAGTAATACCAATGTTAAAACACAATATTATGATACAGTAGATTTTTACCATAGATTTTTACTGCATTGCATAGAAAAAAGCAAACTGACAGTGGAGCAGCGTCTAAATAAAGCATCTAGAAACAAGCAACAGTTCTCGTATCAGTCTCAAATGGGAAACAGTACAATGTATTGTATTATCTCATCTCATGTAGACTCATTATCATAATAAATGGACATGGCGGGTCCCTGGTAGGCTGAAAGACGTGAGACACGCCCTCGCTTACGTTGTAAACAAACACTTACTGCGCATGCGTACGGAGTACGCTGGGGGTAATGGAGGTCTGAGTGATATATTTATCTTTTAGCTTTGCTCTGATAAAAGCAATTCCTTGCCGTACTAAGATCTGTAAGGGTACAGACATGTAGGTTTTTTTTTTTTAAAGAACACAGCAAGTTGCTTCCAGGTCAGTAGACATTACCTGGCACAAGAATGTTTTGTTTTCGACTGTCAGATTAGTGACATCTATCCAGAACACAGTTTGTTTGCATGAAAAGCGATCTTAAAGTGGTTAGATACCTTATATGTGCGGTACTTCCAGCCTGGTTTCATGTCTTTTCACGGTTATTAATATCTGCAACTTTAATTTCTGGCGGACACGATGAGCTAGCTACGATAACGGTAGCATAGCTAGTTTGCTAGCTAGATAGCTAAACAGCACTTCGGGTCTGTTGCACACAAGCAAAAAGATTTCAGTTTTAAAAGACTTGTCAGTCGATTAATCCTGGCCCATAAATGTAATCGTAAGTGAATTAGTAAATCTATATTTACATAGCATCTATTAAAACAAAGGATACAAGGTTTTGCACAGATGATATATTTTGCATTGTGTCAAACTATATATAGTTTATATATATTTTGGATTATGTCAAACTATATAGGCCTTTATATATATATAAATGAATTACCCACATTAAAAGGGTCATAACTTTTCTCACTTGACTCTTATAGAACATGAGATTTATTTTTACGCCAAAATTCGTATCTAGTTATAATAGTCTAATAAGCGGTATAATGTTAATATCATCTTTTACTACTCTCATTAGCACATTGTAGCGTATTGGCATATTATAGCATGTCAGACATGACTTGTTACGTGGTTTTCCTTTAAACGGTGTTCAGGCCAAAGTAACAGCCCCCAGGATGTCAGACGGTGCAAGTGAAGCCGCGGGCTCCAGGATCATGACCTTTAACCCGTCAAAAGAGGAATTCAAAGACTTCAGCAGGTTCATTGCCTACATGGAGTCGCAAGGAGCGCACAAGGCCGGAATGGCTAAAGTGAGTCTGGGGGGGGGTACACCTGCCCTCCTGTGTTGTCATGTTTTGTTGTTTCAGTTTGAAGCTCAGTGTTGCATGTCCCTCCTACGCCCTGCGGTCCTCTCTACTCCTCCACTCCTAGGCTCGCACCCCTCACCCTCCACCCCCCCTACTGGGGCTGTAATATAATCAAGGATGCATAAACATGAATCTATTCTGTTGTAAACAGAAAGTGTAAAGTGTAAATCTCATTTTATCTGTTTATAAATCTCTTTTCAATTAAGACTAAATATGAACTTTTCATAATAAGAACTTCCGGTAATTATTTGTAACGAAACAATGCATGATAACAGTTTTAAAGGGACGGTAAAAATATGTCATTACTTTACCTTCCATTGGCAGATGGGCCTTGAGCTCATTCTGGCCCCTGTCTCTGCCTGCTGTACAAACCTGATAACTGATCAAATCTCATTGGTCCGTTTGTTTCTCTGCAGGTTATCCCGCCCACGGATTGGAAGCCCAGACGGACCTACGATGACATCGATGAGCTTGTGATTCCCGCCCCCATCCAGCAGGTGGTGACGGGACAGTCGGGCCTCTTCACCCAGTACAACATCCAGAAGAAGCCCATGACCGTTGGGGAGTTCCGGAAGACGTCCAACATGGACAAGTGAGTCCTGACATCAGCTAGCTGTGACGATGAGGATGAGAATGAGGATGAGGATGAACACGCCTGTGTGTCTCTCTGTGTTCTGTCCGTGTTTATTACTTCAAATAGTGAAGGTAGGAAGGTAACAGGGAAGGCTTTCTTGGTTGAAGAGAGACTGGTGTTAGTTCGTTAGTTAGTTAGTAGTATTAGTTGAAACATAACGGTTCTATTTGAAATGTAACGTTTAATCCGGTTAACGTAAATCTCAATAGCATGTCCTCACCATTATCGCGTCACTCCCACTAGATTCTGCAATCCTCGCTATGCGGATTTCGAGGAGCTGGAGAGAAAGTTCTGGAAGAACCTGACGTTCAACCCACCCCTGTACGGGGCGGATGTCAGTGGAACGCTGTACGACCCAGTGAGTGACCCTTCTATTGCGTGACGTTGCATCTGGAGGCATGAAGGATTAACCAGCTAACCGCTAACCGCCAATAAGCAATCTTAGCGAGCAATGCTTAGTTGGCAATGTGGCTAGTAAAGTAGTGAAGTATCGCTGCCATGTGCGATTTATTTTCAGTTAAATGTGTTGACTCGCATCCTTAATACCTTTTTAAACATAATCAAAAGTCCACACCCTGACGTTAAGGATGTAATATTTCATCTGTATTAAATAACCCAAATTGACAGTTGCTGTTTTCAGCCTTATTGCATTCAAATGAGCTGTGTAACCTATGTTACTGATTATAATTAAAGGTTGCTTTTTACTTTGGTCAGCGTTGAGAAACATACCAATATAATGATAATTGTAAAGCAGTTCATTAGGAAACAGTTTAATATAAGATAGTCTAGTGGTTTGGGTGTTGGACTCCCAGCTGGAAGGTCGTGGGTTCGAGCCCCAGAGTTGGCCTACCTGTTAGCATCCTTGAGCAAGATGCCTAACCCCTACCTGCTCCATGTAATAGCAGCATGTGACCTCATTGTGACCTAATCTTCCAAAAACCATAACAAATCTCTTTTTCAATAATGGGAATGTAATGTCAGGTTGGCAGCAAAAAAATAGTTCAGCTTGTAGTTCAGCCTGTATAATACATACAGCTGGAGACACACGAATGTGTTTAGAAGAAAATGAAGTGTCTTTTAAACAACGAAACTTGATTGTGGGGAAAAAATTAATTTGGTTGTTTTGGAGCAAAGCAGCTTCAAGTGTGAACATATTCTGAGTGAGTTGTTGTTCTCAGGATGTAAGCGAGTGGAACATTGGTCGTCTGAACACCATCCTGGACACTGTGGAGAGTGAGAGTGGCATCAAGATTAAAGGAGTCAACACACCATACCTCTACTTTGGAATGTGGAAAAGCACCTTCGCCTGGCACACTGAGGACATGGATCTCTACAGCATCAACTACCTTCACTTTGGAGAGCCCAAATCCTGGTAACGTCCCGAATCGAAACCCCCCAGACCACGACACGGTCATGACGCGTTAACGTGTTCATGACACGTTCGGGACACGTTAATGACGCACTAATGACACGTTAATGACACTTTAATGGCACGATAATGACACGTTAATGACACATTAATGACACATTAATGACATGTAAATGACACATTAACACCGTGTTAACACCACGTTAATGAAACGTTAATGGCAGGGTCATGACACGTTAATGGCATGGTCATGACACGTTAATGGCACGTTAATGACACGTTAATGGCAGGGTCATGACACGTTAATGGCACGGTCATGACACGTTAATGGCAGGGTCATGACACGTTAATGGGACATTAATGACACGTTAATGGGACGTTAATGGCACGGTCATGACACGTTAATGGCACGGTCATGACACGTTAATGGCACATTAATGACCCGTTAATGGCAGGGTCATGACACGTTAATGGCACGGTCATGACACGTTAATGGCACATTAATGACCCGTTAATGGCAGGGTCATGACACGTTAATGACACGTTAATTGCACGGTCATGACACGTTAATGGCACATTAATGACACGTTAATGGCACGTTAATGACGCGTTCATGACACATCGCACTACAATTTACATCAAAATATGTTTAAATAGTTAGCATTGTTTTTTTCAACCCAGTGGGTGTTCTCCTGTATAAAACGTTTTCAACATGATCTAGTTTTTAAGGACTGTAAAAGGGAATATATTGTTTTTTGTATTGTTTTTCCCTACATTGTTGTGACCAGTTGTTGTTTATAAGAAATATGGCTTAATATGACTACACACCATTCAGATAAATGAGTTACACAGTTCCTGGAAAGGCGTTTTAACATTGCTCACGTGTTCTTTAGCTTTTGCTAAGTGTTTTCTCATCTGCCGTTACTAGTATTTAAAAAAATACTGAATAGTGAAAGTCTTGGCGGGTGAACTTGCATGTCACCTATTAGCGTTCAGTGCCGCCTCGAGAGCAGGGACAAAATAGTTTCCTGGAACAAAAATCCCCCCTGGAACATACTTACAGCTTCCCTGCTGGAAATCCCTGCTGTGGAAAATGTTGATCCAGTTCTGTACTTCCTCAGGTACGTGGTCCCTCCAGAACACGGAAAACGCCTGGAACGCCTCGCCAAGGGTATGTGGTTGGACCGCCACCAGTCATTTGTCACTGTACCAGCTTTCACTTAGTACATCTGAATGGATCTCAACTTTCCTCCACGGCTGTTTTCCACAGGTTTCTTCCCAGGAAACGCACAGAGCTGTGAAGCTTTCCTGCGCCACAAAATGACTTTAATCTCACCGTCAATCCTGAAGAAATACGGCATACCCTTTGAGAAGGTGACCCTTCACCCTGTCATTACTATTGGATTATCATTATTATCATTTAGATGATGCTTTTATCCAAAAGCCAACTTAGTGCTGTATCAAGTAAGAGCACCCTACCTGCTCCTTGATACCTAACAGCACTCGCTGTGGGGCATCTTGCTCCACACAGCATCTATGTGTGTCAAGACTAACCCCCTGGTTCTCTGTGTTCAGCTCACGCAGGAGGCGGGGCAGTTCATCATCACCTTCCCCTTCAGTTATCACGCTGGCTTTAACCATGGCTTCAACTGCGCCGAGTCCACTAACTTTGCCACGCAGCGCTGGATCGATTATGGCAAGCAGGCCACCCTGGTACGCGGTGCGCCTCTGTTAACGGTCACAGTACTGTGGGATCGCTGGCTCTCATGGGTTTGTGGAGGTGTGAGCAGGCGTTTCTGGTGGCCACCCCGAGGTGGAAGGCTTTAGGAGGTAGAAGGCTTTAGGAGGTAGAAGGCTTTAGGAGGTAGAAGGCTTTAGGAGGTAGAAGGCTTTAGGAGGTAGAAGGCTTTAGGAGGTGGAAGGCTTTAGGAGGTAAAAGGCTTTAGGAGGTAAAAGGCTTTAGGAGGTAGAAGGCTTTAGGAGGTAGAAGGCTTTAGGAGGTGGAAGGCTTAAGGAGGTGGAAGGCTTAAGGAGGTGGAAGGCTTTAGGAGGTAAAAGGCTTTAGGAGGTAAAAGGCTTTAGGAGGTGGAAGGCTTTAGGAGGTAAAAGGCTTTAGGAGGTGGAAGGCTTTAGGAGGTAAAAGGCTTTAGGAGGTAAAAGGCTTTAGGAGGTGGAAGGCTTTAGGAGGTAAAAGGCTTTAGGAGGTGGAAGGCTTTAGGAGGTAAAAGGCTTTAGGAGGTAAAAGGCTTTAGGAGGTGGAAGGCTTTAGGAGGTAA
>JAOEHI010002647.1:0-11465 GCA_025447815.1 Percopsis transmontana
CTCCCCTCTGTGGGTCTGTTTGTGGGTGTTGTGGCATGGTAATGGGGGGGCTCCCGCTGGCTTAATTTGGACAGTGGCCTTGCACCCCCCCCCCCCCCCCCTCCCCCCCTGCTTGACTGAAAGGGCCTCCTGCTAATATTGGGGGCCTGCGGCAGCCTCGCGTTTCTGGGACCGTTCACCCAGGCTCTGGCAGTGCCACACAGAGGGGTCACAGAGGGCACATCTTTTAGCCATTTAAAGAAGCTATTTTGACCCCCTGACAACCCCTTAGCAACAATTGACTCAATAGCTTGACCCCTATCACAGCACACACACACACAAACACACACACATTTGCTGAGTCTCTGCTACAGTGACAGTTTGGTCACTGCCAGTAATGCGGTTCCAGACATTCAGAATTGTAACAGAATTGTAGCTAGTAAGTAGTACATTGTCATTCATTTGTGTTTGTGGGTCAGTGACAAACAGTGTTGTAACACATTGCTGTAATCTCATTACATTTTTAACACAGGGATGTAACGCATTACTGTACTGTACGTTCCTAAATTCAGTAATCACATTACAGTTACTAATCAAACAATTATGTAGTTCCTTTTTTCTGTAAAGAGCTCATTGGGCTGGTTTTTACCAACTTTGCTGTCGGCTTTGTGGTATTATTTTATTAAAGAGCATAAAAGAAAGATCTTGGGTATGTCCTCCTTATTAGGATAGAGATTTGCTGATATGTGGGCAAATGTAAGGTTTAGCGTTATATACTGTATTGTTAACTGGCAATTACGTGATAATGTATTTCAGGCGATGTTGCTGAGTAATGCAAAAGTAATGTAACGAGTAGTGTAACAAATTACTTTCTACAGGGAGTAAATAAGTAAAGTAATGCATTACTTTTCAGTAACGAGTAATACTTTTTTTGAGTAATGATCCCAACACTGGTGACAAAAAAGGGTTGCTAAGATGAGCAACTCAAAAAACTTTACATTGTAAATTTTTAATTTATGTCATTTGAGATCATATTTGTGCAATTTTTTACAAAAGTTAAGTGAATGCGTCTGATAATGTCAAGTGGTGTCACCACAAAATGATTGATAAATATTTAATATTTTATCCATCTGGAGTATAGTGTACTCATAAGTGTACTCATAAAAAGCAATATTTTATTTTAAAATAACAGTAGCAGAATTATCTCAATTTTACTTTTATGTTTTTTTTGGCAAAGCTGAAGTTACCTTTGTTTTTTAAGTAATGATATACATACAAATTCTGTGAAAATGTATACAATCATATGATTACACTGCAATAGAGGATTATATTTTATTCCACATTAATTTTCCTATTATCACATGTTGTAACCAGTACTTTTGTGAAAAATACTGGTTGCACCAATTGATGTAAAGCAGTTACACCACCTGACGATGTTGCTTCTACAGTCAAAGGCTAATATTGTAATAATGTAGTAATGAATAATTGTAGTACATTATTCGCTGCTGTTTTCTTTTGATTGTTGATGACTGAAGAGAGACAGCGAGGGAGCGAGCGAGCGAGAGAGAGAGAGGTCCATTTCTTTTCAACGTGACCTACCTGTCGATCCGTCTCGTCCAGGTCCTCCTTACTGGAGGTGGAGCTGTCGTCGTCGTCCTCATCGGAGCTGTGGACCTCCTCCTCGTCCTCCTCCTCGTCCTCAGAGTGAGCCTCCTCCTGCCCTTGCCAGTCGCTGGTCAACGACACACAGACACCGTCCGCTCAACACAGCAAACAAAAGAGCTCACCTCAGATATGCATGGATGCACAGCTTGAGGTTGAGCTGTACACAACAGGTGTTGTGTACTGCAGTGAACAGAGCACCCTCCCTGGACAAACAAGAGTTTGAAAACAGCTCTCTGTTGTTTAGGCCTGTAACTATATCTGCACCCGCTATCTGCTGGCTCAGAGTTAAACCGGCTAGTACAAGTAGCAGCATGTGTTTGTATGTCTGCATGGCACTGATTTTTTGATCGGGGCTTTGGAGTCCTTTAGCAGGAATGCTAATATCTTTGCAAGATCTCTGATACAGAGGCAGAATGGAAGGGGGTGGTTGTCGGTGGCTATATTTTGATTATAAAAATCTGTTTTTATGCGACAGCCCCCACAAATCCCCACAGTGGGAGTTTGTATAAAGCTGCACCCTGACAATACATTGCAGCTACTGAACACTCCCTCAGGGAATAATAAAATGCTATCTTGTCTTAAGAGCCCTGCTAGGAATTAAAAACAGGAATGTAACACTGCAGTGCATTAATAAAGAGGCCCCGCACACAATCTACTTACTCAACTTCCTCGTTTTCCCTGTGTCTCTCTTGGCGGTTTATCTTTTACCTAAAACCTGACACCCCCCATACCCACCCACCTTTATCCAACTTCTTTCTGTCTTTCTCTATAGACAAGCATTCCAACACACCGGGTCCTGCACAGAGCACCACTTGTTTACTGCCTCAGGCTGGTTACATAAACTTAACAGGCTCAGATGCCTGGGAATCACTACAGGAAACACACACACACACACACTAACTAACTAACAAACTACTTTGCATACCAGACAGAATTAAGAGGCAGGCTAGCTCTTCCTTGTTGCGTTTACTGGCTGGTTTCACACTAACCTACCTTGACAGCGCCTAACCTGCCGCTGACCTCATTGAGTCTAGTGGCTCAATGAGGTCAATAAAAATAGGAACCACGCGCCCCATCATGGGAACAGCTCTCGAGTGGGACAACAGAGTGGCCAGAGAGAATCTCAATGTCACAAATGCGAGCAGATCTCAAGAACAACGAATTATGCTGGATGAGGAACATCAGGGTAATTTCCAACTGTTCTGGCAGAAGACTGGCAGAGGGAAAATATAGTGACGAGGTTAAGACGAGGCTGATCACAGGGAGGAAGAAGAGGAGTAGGAGGAGAAGCCGGTGGTTGCTGGAGGTTTATTTTCCCTGTTCCAGAGTGCTGTGTGGCATTTTCTGCGACTCTCAGACATTTCCTGCCCGGGGCCACTGAAAATAACCCACAGGAACACGGCCCAACCTGCCGCACATCCACACGCACTCGCTATTCTGCTAATGCATGGGCTAGCGCTTTCACTCACTCGCACTGTACACGCGCAGTGTGCTAATGCTAACATTGCCCCGTACAAACCTGGTGCGCACAATGGTTCCCACACTGCGGTCACAGGATACCTGAAATTACAGGGCCATAAGATGGCTTTAGCTCAAGTAACACAGCCAGGCCTTGGCAAACATCCCATCTCTTTCTCTCACACACACCAGAGAGACATTGTTCTTGATCATGAAAACTCTCTCCATATTGCCCTTTACTGGGAAACATCATTCATAAAGGCTGTTTCAGATGTGCTTCTTCCATTCTCTCTGTTCTGTCACTCACTGAGGCAACAAAATGTTGCTTTGGGCCCACAACACTATGAGTGACACACCTTTATTGTCCCTCTAAGACCTTTGAAATATGAATCATCATCAAACAAACTGTGAGACACAAGACAAGAACACAAGACTCATATTCCAGTATAACCTTTGACCTAAAACCTGACAAGACAAGACAGCAAAACAGCCCTTCACAAAAAGTTAGACCCATAATGGTCACACACTTACAAAGACAATAATAGTATAGAGAAAAAATAAAAATAAAAATAAATCTGTCTCTTTACGTTTTCATGTGGCCACACGAAGGAGATTTGTGGTTGTGGTTTGTTGTTGCGTTTTCTGATTTGTTGTCGTTTTCCTATTTGTCGTTGTGATCTGCACTTCAGGGCCACCGTACTGGTCACATGACCATCAAACCCAAGCATGAGAAACACACCCTTACCTCTCATAGTCGTGGCCCTGGAGCTGGCGATAGGGGTCCTGGACCTCGTAGATGTCTGAGTCGGACAGCCGGTCCAGTCTGCCGCTGTGGAACGGCAGGTTCATGTACTCTGGGATCTCCTCGTACAGCGGGACATTCTCGTACTCCACGGACCCCTCCTCCGCCGCGTGGCTGTTGGGCTGCTCTAGGACCCTACTCCCCCTGTTGGGCTCCGCAGTGGTACAGTCCAGACTTTGCCCGCCCTTCGCCAGCAGCTTGGGCAGCATCCTGACGGACAGCCGCAGCTCCAGCAGCTTCCGGAGGGACAGGTTCCTCTTGTGCGGGTCGGTGCGGGTGGCCAGGTCCGCCGCCGAGAAGGACTGCGCCCTCTGCTTGCCCCCCAGCAGAGGGGCCCTGCCCTGGGGGGGCACGCTGCTCCTGGCGGGCGCCTGCCTGCTGAAGAACGTCACGCACGGCCTGGGAAAGCGCCACGCCGCCCTCTCCTGGGGGGGAGGAGGCGCGGGCAGCTCCCTCATGGGGGTGTGGGCATGGGGAGGCGCGGGTGGGGTGACGCACGGGGGAGGCGGGGCGGGGAGGCTGTGTCTCTGGGGCTTCCTGGGCGGGGCCCTGGGCGAGGGCTGGTCCTCCGCAGAGAAGGCTCTCCTGGCGTGGGCCAGTGGCAGCTGGCAGCTGAGCTGGATCTGTTTGGGCAAGCTGTGCGTCAGCGGGTAGCGCTCAAAGTCCCCGTAGCCGTCCTCCTCTTCTTGCGCTTCCCCCTCGGCCCCCAGACGGCGTTCCTCCCCTGCCTTGGTGCCAGCCGGGCCCAGGGCGTCCGGCTCGGGGCGGGAGAGCAGATCTAGTGAGTGTGGGGTGCTTCTGTTGAGGCAGCGGGGCACGTGGACGGAGGTTCTGTGGAGGCGAGGGGAGAGGGAGGTCTGTCGGGGAGGGGGCACGGGGGCGTCAGGCTCATCCTCCACCAGACCCGGGGCTTGGCCCTCACGCAGTTCCTGTTCAGGCCGGCCGGCGAGACGCGGGACTCCCTCGGCCTCCCCTGCCTCGCCGTGCCCCGCGGTGGCTTCCCTCGCGACGCCGTCTTGCCTCACCAGGGCCGGCTTCTTGGGTCTGCGTGGGTGGGGGACCGGCAGGGGTTTGCTCGGGGGAGCGGGGACCCGCAGGTCGGGGGGGGTCCCGCTAAAAGGTTCGGCCACGCCGGGGGCGTTGCTCTCTACCTGGGAGGCCACTGGGGTTGGATTCTGCGCTAGCGGCTGGTGAGAAAGGAGAGCTGAGGGGGCACAGACGCCGTCAGGGTCTCCATTTGTCTCTTCCGCGTTCCACGGGCCCTCTGTCTGCAGATCTGACTTTGCATCATCGGCCTCTGCCTCCTGAGGCGGACCTGAAGGGCTCTCCTGGTGTCCTGCTTCCTCAGACCCCCTCCTCTGCTGGGGCGGGCTTTCTCTGCTGACCTGTGCTCTCTCCATGAGTCTCTGCCTCTGAGGCTTGTCCCTGGGCTTGGGGTGGGCGTTGTTTCTGGCCCCGCCAGCTCCGCCCACCTCCCCAGACGCCCATCTCTCCTCCTCCAGTGTCCCTGCGTCGCCTCGCGCCCCCGTCTCCCCGACGCAACTTCCCTGTGTAGAAGTCCCGTTATGCAGCAGGTTGCCGTCGCTGTGTGCATCGCTCCTGGTCTCGGCGGCGTTCCCGTTCCCCAGCCGCCGGCGCCGAGAGCATTCTGGAGGCCCGCAGGCACAGTCGGTAATGACGTAGTCTGATTCCGGGTCGCAGCCCTCTGATAAGATCCCATTCCTGCTGTTAAGAGCTGCGAGGAGATCCTCTGAAACATCCTGCTGTTCCTGAGAGAGTGTGTGGGCCCCGCCGGGTTTGACGGGCGGGGGTAAAACCGAAGGGGGGGAGGCTGTGGGTTTGGCGATGCATGGCTTGGGGGCGACAGCCGGTTTGGCTCTCTTTAGAGTGGCAGGGGAAGGGTGGGTGACAGTGCATGACTGGGTGAGCACACCTGGTTTAGGGGCGATGGGAGGGGGGGAGGGTTTGGTCACGGTGGCAGGGAGTTTAGGTTTGGGAGCTAATGGCGGCTTCTTCACACCTGGAGATGAGAGGAAAGAGAAGTCATCACCACAGACAATGATCAATTACTCGTTTGTAACTTCGGAACTAACCTTAGAACACTTCCGGCCCTCAATTACTACCCCGACAGCTGCAAGATGTGGGTAAGGCTCAAAAGGTCAGACTTAGGGATTCAGAGGACTAATGAAACTAGAAACGGGGGTGGGAGTTAAGCACAAACCCCTTCAGGCATTAAACCCAATATTTTAATCAGTTATTTTCTAAGGGATTAAGTGTATCAAGTTCTTTTTCTAAGGGATATTGAATTTAACAATGTTCTTCTGGGTCACATCTTGATGTATTATAAGGTGATTAGCCTATTATTAGCCTATTAAGGCCTCTCTGGCATGGTAGATAAAAAGTAAGCATCTAAGTGATTCCAGTGTAGACACTGAACTGCAAAATATATTTGGCAGATTTGCTAGTGGATTTAAACCTGCACTACCTGGTTATTAACTTACTTGAAATGTTTTCTATTATTCTTTTTCATTTTATTGCCACCCAAACATATGCCCTGGCCTAAAATCCAAGGGCAGTAGCTGTTTCATAGTTGTTCTGGTTCATATTGTTTACATCCGAGTTAAGGTTTTATACTAGGAACTTCTTTTCTTAACTTAGTCTATCTACTATCTACTATTTTTCTGCTGTATATTTCCCAATAAAGATCAAGTGTTTTCTCATCTTATCTTATCTATTCTGGCAGCATGCCTGTCGTTTTTCTGTACTAACTGTTCGTGATCTAGTTGATCTTGCTGTGAATATGATACTTCAAAGTTCCCCCTTTCAATACAAAGTTGTGAGAGGATATTATAGGCCTTTACTTTCCGCTCGGCTGGCTCAACCCCTCGGCCAGGCGACAACACGAGAAACGGAGTCATTGAACGCATGTTCCCGAAACGCGAGTGACCAAAAAAACGCTCGGAAAAAACGGCGTAAAAGTCATTGACATGTAACCCATTTGAAGCGGATGGACTCCCAGCTGTCCCGCTACAGCAGGAGAAATTATAATTTTGTTGCGTTTGGTATAAATGTGCAGTTCGACAACCCAGCTTTGCGTACTGTACGGACGTGCTGGATCAACAGCAGGACAGATGTTTCAAGACAAAGGATTTATTCCCCCTTGCCTTAGTTGCTACAACACATCGGGGAAATGTAAACCTTCCCTGTGTTATTTCATGATTGAGTTTTTACGATTGCACTAACATTGAGGTCGAACTTGTCTTCTTACATCTTCTGAAAGCTATCATTACGAAAAATCGTAATTAACGAGAGCCAAGTAAAAATAGACGTGCAGATCGAGCTTTACATTAAACGTGGATTTCCCCGAGCGTATTTAAGTAAACAAATCCAGTGTAAATGCTTATCCATAAATAAACCATAAATAAGAATGGCAAAGGAGAGTTTCGCTAACTCTGCAGGAAACAAACCAAACCTGTGCTCATGACTCCCGACTTGCTCCTTTCTCCATGAGTAAATATACTTTCAATGGAATGGTAAGAAATCCAGTGTTTTTTCTTTCTTCGGGACCATCTTTAGTTTAAGGACAAACTCTCAAGGAAAATGTAAACACCAACACCTTTGATCCTTATTTTAAAAACGGAAGCATGAATAAAGTCTTTACGCCTGTTACTTTTTCCATTTATCCGAAGTTTTAAGCCACGGTTGCCGTTTCCTTCCCAGAGTACCACTAGCCCACCAATAAGGGGCGCCCTCGGGCACGGACAAGCTGCTCAACCGCGAGGAAGCAGTTGGCGCTTGGGATTGTGGGAAATGGGGTTTCACATTAAGTTTTGTTCTCTCCGTAGTCCTTTTCGGAATCGGTGCTATGCTAGCAACCCTGCTAATGCCTTTAACTTCTGCACTGTGACCGTTTTCTACCGGTACACTTCTTCCAGAATGCGAGATGGGTTTTGTATAGATGGCGGAGAGCAATGACTGAGGAGTTTGATGAAGATGTGGTATTTGAGGTTTGTGTTACTCACGTATGGAAACAAGAGTTAATGCTTTGTCATTGCACCTGAGTAACGAATGACATTAGAGTGGTAAAAAGGGTTTCAATAACGTTACCTTAGCTAGCATCAATGCTAACCTAAGTAGCTAAGGGTGCAATGCTCATTTGCGTTTCATTAACGATAGTATACAAATCCACAAAATTGGCTGGATGGCTGCTAGTCGTATGCCTGCCAAATAGCTTTGCTGTCATGAGATTGGCTGAGCTGGGGTTCTGTACGTGCCTTGCTGGTGTTTCATCACAGGCAGGACTAGGGTGGGGAAGGACCAACCCGGCTCATATGCGTCGGTTCTGGAGAAAAACGCACTCATATGTGATAGGTGACAAAAATGCGTTGTGATTCCGTGCGACAATGCAAGTGAGTACCTTAAGTTACCGTTAGAACGGGGCGCTAGGCATGTATGTATTCCATCATATGTGGCAGTTGTATTTCATCCCGCAGCTGTTGGGATGCAACAGAGATACCATGCAGCTGAATTGGGTCAGACGTTATTTTCTGGAAATAGGGAGCACGTAATCCTTGGTCTCTCACTGTTTGCAGCCATTTATTGGTATATCAGGCTGGGAATAGAGATGTCTCATATTTGCTGTAAATAGGCTCAGTACCAATTTCCATCCCGTGCCCGGAAGGCGTTGATCACATTGTTCTTTAGTGGGCTGTGATCGCAGTGTTTAGTTTTGAGTATGACGCCAAGAGACGAGCAGGGAGAAAGAGGGTGGAGCCCTAACTTTATCTAACGATTAGTAAGGGGTCCTCATCTATCATTTATCTTTATTTTTTCTCTCTCTCTCTCTGCAGAACTCGCCTCTTTTCCACTACCTGCATGACCTAGGGCACACAGACTTCGAGGCATGTCCCACCGCGTCGCAGGACGAGGACTGTGGCGGAGGGGAGGGCGACCCAACGTCTCCCCAGGACGCCTCCCAGAAATCTCCAGTGAGTGCCCCATCCCCCCCCACGCCAAACTATAACAACACACTCCATAGCTGCTGTACCCTGTGTGGGTGTCAGTCCCTATGCAAGCAGACAGAATTGAATTAATTTGACTATTGATTTAAAACAGTGTCACGCAACTACATTTACACACACACACACACACACTGTTATCAAACAGCAAACAGGCCGGCTGGTTGACATCAGTGGCTTCAGTGAGTTCGAAATGGACAGCAGTGCTTCCCCCCCGCAGACAAAGGTATTTGGCGTTTATTCCGTACTCCTGGGGCGTTCTTCATTCCTCTCTCTCTCTCTCGTTCTGTCTCTCGTTCTGTCTCTCGTTCTGTCTCTCGTTCTGTCTCTGAGTTTTACCAGAGATGGGGTGAATGAGATGAGCTCATTTCATCTCAAGCTCATTTCCTTTGCTCCTCGTTGCTAGATACACAATTTGGCACATGCACCTGTGGGCATGTTTCAGGAGTGGTCTGCGTTGGCGGTGCATGCATGTTTTCTGGGTTCTGCTGTACTGTGTAATGTACTCCGCCTCAGGAATGAAAGGATCATCACCATGAACGCGGTTCTACTTAATGGCACTCCAATAGAGAGTAGCTCACTAGAAATGTTTCAATAGACCTGATTTGGTCAACATGTTCTGGTTGGCTCTTGATTGATTCTTGCCTTATATCTTTACCCCCCCCTGCTTTTTTTGACACAAGCTCTCTAGTTCAGAGGCTGTTGTCATATTATTAGTGAAAACTGCATTATTAAAAGGCTCTTTCACTTTCGTTCACTGTTTATGATCGACTAATAGTTTTACAGCTTTATAGACTCGTTGTGTAACCCGATATGAAGGAGCCACATGGATGTCCTTAATTTACCTACTCAAATTCTGTCTCCCTTAATCTGTCTCTTATGTGCACACATTATGCTAACATGTTCACGTAACAGCATCTGTGTTGGCACCATCATGTCCACTGTGGGTCTCCCATAGTACCCTCAGATGAGGGTACTACAGAAAGCAGGCAGAGCCTTTGCTGCCTTGCTAACAGAGTACTGAAACCATGGAACAGAGGATTTTGTGCTAGGTGGTGTGTGTTGTACTGTAACAACACTACACAATGACACACACACAACACTGATGATGATGAGGCTCACTGCAAGCTCTGAGTGATCTCTGCTGTTCAGCTGCCCGTCACTAATCAATATGGCTGCAGCTGTCTAATAACAATTGTTTTTTTAGGGAATAGGGGTCCCCAGGAATAAGGTCATTGTGAGCCCGCCACACACACACACACACACACACACACACACACACACACACACACACACACAGGATGTTGTGATGCCTTTGTGCTGCACGCCAAGGTTTTGTATAAATCACAGATCCAGCCAAACACTTTAAGCAGATTAAAGTATTCATGATTCATGATTAGGCAACAGATCGTTGGGGATTTTGGTTCTCTTTTGGAGTTCTTAGCAAGAATTAGTGAGCAAAGCTGCGCATAGCCTGATGTCTAATGGAATGTTTTGGAATGTCTCTGAAACTCAGTCTTTCTGCTTGTGTTTAGAACAAATATCAGCGGCGGGATTGTTTACAACACCGGCCTCTTTTGCTGGCTGCTGTGAAATGGAGCTTGTGGTTTTGGTGCTTGCTGAAATGCCTTAGCTCTCCTTTTTGGGAACAAACACTGTTTATAAGAAGTTACAGAATGTGTTTTTGAGTTGCTGACAAATAATGAAAAGTAAAAGATTCAGTTTGATTTTAGGTTAAGGGTTTTAGACTGAGCATCAAACACACATTACTGTCATTGTCGTCTTCTGAAAGAGCTTGTCTCCGGGGTTACTACTCCGGCCAACGTCTGTGTGTGCGCACGTGACTTGCATGCTCGGAGGTGTGATCTTTGCAAATCTATGCTTGAGCTTTAATTGAAAAACGACGTCATTAAAGGAATTGTGGGTAATGGATCCCTGTTGCTAGCGAAGTGAGAGAATCCTGCCACTTCTTTAAACCCTTTTGTTATGCGTGTAGTGTCTACATGCATAATGCCTGGGCAGAATTGGGTGTCTCCAATCACCACGAAATCCCTCATTTGCGAGGAACTATGCTTACTTTGCAAAGCTATATTGTTTAAATGTGAATCTGATTGGGCAGAAAAGCACACACTATACACCCCTGCCCCCCAGTTGTGTTAGTGGAACGTTAGCCACCGTTTCATCTCTGCCCCCAGTGGCCAAATAACGCACTACTAATTTAATGCTATTTAACACATTTGTTTAGATGTTTACTTACCTAATATGAATATTATGTGGCCTGGAGGGGAAGGCGTGCCATTGTGTCCAATGTCAGCACTGTCCCGTGTGTGATTGGCAGGGAGGACCCATATGGAGGGTGGTTAGCGCTCTGTGGCAGTGGCCCTTCTTATACCAGAGTGCTACATGTCACGCACTGGAGCAACAGCTGGTATGTTGACCTTTTGTTCTAAGTTTAGTTTATTTTTATTTATACGATTCTTCCATTTTTATTTTTTTTTCAGATATACTTTGTAATCCTTTTTTTATTTTATTTTGTTTATTTT
>JAOEHI010002648.1:0-11461 GCA_025447815.1 Percopsis transmontana
TATATATAAGTTATATATACTATACTATATATATCTATCAAGGTGTATACACACACACATTATATATATATATTGTGTCCCACTCACGCCCGCACACACACATGCACACACACACACATGTCGTGCCCCTCTCCTCTTTGTCATGTCATACATGAACGTGCATGTGTAAATGTGCTATACATGAATGTGAATGAAGGCCTTCAACACTGTAATTACATAGAATCCCTCATTTTAGGGTATAGGCAGGTGAGAGTTGCACTTGGTGACCTGTGCACGTGTCTGCGTGTACGTGTGTTTAGGCCTACCTGTGTGTGTGTGTGCGTCTTTAATAATTTATTCAAATGTTATTATTTCATTTGATTTTCATTGACCGCAGGGGCGTTTTAGAAGACCTCTCCTCGGGTTGACAGGCAAATTATATAAACTAGTAAAGTGTCAGTTGTCTTGCCCAACTGGTGTGAGATCCGAAAGGTCCATATCAGTCTGTTTGTCCATCTGTCTGTGTGTGCCTCTCCTTCTGTCGGTCTGTCTGCCGGTCCACCGCACCCCATGATAGTGCCACTAACTGTCTCAGCGGGCAGCTGTCCCACACCGTCTTGTTACACGCCGCCCGCTACGCGGCCTGCGCCCTGATGGATCGCCCTGACTCCTCCGCTAACAAAGACGAGAAGAAGGAAAACAGCAAGGGGAAATAAAATACTTCACCCACCCCTTTGCCCACTAAAGTGTCAGGTCTTTATTTCATTCTTTTCTCAGTTTTTTCCCTCTCCGCGCGACCATGGAACGAGTGGAAAGCACACGATGATCTTTTTTTGTTGATGCGCGGTGGCGCGTAATAATGCGGTCATTATAGGCATTAAAGGAACAGGTTGGGGCTCAGACAGGGTTTCATTGGGAGGACCTTTCAAACAAACACACACACACATGCTCGCGCGCACACGCGCGTGTATGTGGGAATGCGTCTTAAGAGGGGACATCTGTTCGGGTGGCGAGAGAGGACAGTGATCAGTAAGGCCTACAGTAAAGTCCACCTGTAAACTCTAAGACGCCGCAGGCCAAACGCGGGGAAATCGCGGCGAGCGTGGGAGCCTGTGATTTAAGATCGGTTTAACATCAGAAGACAAAGGTGTCTATTATCTGTCTTTAAGTAAATAAACCAAAATTTAAATAGTAAATGACCCATCTATATTCTCAGTCAGTCTTATAGCCTATGTACGGGTTGTCTTCAAGCAGCCATATCAAAATTAAACTTGTGCACTATCAATCACTAGGACCTAGATGGGGGTGTGGGATTTGATTAACTTTTCCCCATGTGTCCGGCTGGCATGACTCCAGATGGCCATGGAGCAAGAATGATGAGGAACAGTTAATAGCAGACAAATAAAACGGGGAAAGGCGCGCTTTTTTTATTTTTATTACATTTGAAAGTCAAATGGTTTGTCCCTCGCACGTCTTTGGTTGTTCGCGCGTTAAGGGGGTGAGCCTGACTCAAGCCGTATATGACGTTGTGCGTCGTCTTGCGATAATGTTAACAATACAGGCAAAAACTGATCTATTTTTGGACATTTTAATGATTCTACTAATTTATGTTCGCACTGCGGAGGATTGGCTCTTTTGGCTAAAAGACCTGCCTTGAGAAAACAAACCAGGAAAAGGTGTAAAGCCCAACATCGGTCTAGTGTTGAAAGAGATACTATTGTGGAGGCAGTGACGATGTCCTCCTCCTTCCCACCCTCGGGGCTGACCGGATACGCCCTCCGGACGGGACGGAATGGACCGATGTGGCCTCCCATTTATTTATCTCTCCCCTCCCCACCTACCCAACATCATTAAAACAAAGGCACGCAGCGTTTATACTCCCCAGCCTAGTTGTAGCGGGCTGCGCTCACGAAACCTTATTAGGTATTGGGGATAATACCTTTCATTTAATCTGAACATACATCCCCAATAACTAATTATTTCCGGTTATAATACGCTACAGTAAATCTCGGTAAATCTCTGTATGATAACTTGGACCGAGTGCGTCTCTGATTGGCCCCCGGGCTCACAGCGGCACTTCAAAGACACGGGGAAGCTACAACTACGAACGAGTAGCAACGAGAGGACGCACATTTAACCTCAGTGTTAACACGTCGCAGCGCAGGAATTTACACACCATGGCTGCTACGGTACTCGGGGTAAGCTTGTTTAATTTAGGACGTCTTGTAGTTTTTACGCATTTGATAAGAAAAACAGTGCTTTGAATGATTTATTTAAGTGTTCAGCTCGAGTTTGTGTGTTGTCTCTCAGCTATTCAGTTGGAGTGGGACGCAAATGAGCTGGGCTATGTCGGACGATGACTCTTTTAATTAATAACCTATCTTTCTAGTGGACGATTGATGACATTTAATATTATTAGAAAAAGCAATACCAATAAAAACCTACACAAGTTTATGGCCTATAAGCCCATGCCATAATAAACCATCGCATAAACAGACTTAAAACACAGTTTAAACGCTATATGACAATATACTGTATCAAAAGAAAGTAAGAATTGTATTAACTCTTGGAATTTAAAATCTGTTGTTGGCCTATGTTATCGACATTAAATCAGTATTATACTTCATGTAAATGTTATAGTCGTTGTTTAGACTTTCACCACTCGCGTGACTCAAGATCAGTAACAGTTTTGGGCATTCATAAATGTATTCACTCACTCACTCAGTGCGTAATTACGCATGGAAAAAAGTGTGACAGATCTTGTTTTTGTGTCTGTGTTTGCCCGAAGGAGGAACCCCGGTTGGGCAGCACCCCTCTGGCCATGCTGGCCGCCACCTGCAGTAGAATTGGAGACCCCAGCCCGTCTTCTTCCCCTGCTCTCTCCGACGGTGCCCCGGGAGCCGCCAAGGGCTTCAACCCGTGGAGGAGAGCCTCGCCGGGCACAACCAGTCTTGGTACTGGGTTTGCTTCCCTCGGAGTTCCTTCAGGGGCCTCCAGGAATTACGGGACCGGATTGGACGAACCCTCTAACGTCTCCGCTCTGTCTAGCGCTTTCTCTGTGACGACCACCTGCTCTGCTTTTGGAAATGACTTCTCTATGTACCAGACCACCGTTCCATCCGACGAACACACTCACGCGCAACGCTCCATGTTCCTGTCGAAGTTCCCCTCGTCAGTTGACGGCATAGCGGGGCTTTATCCGCGAATGCCTGCGCACCCCTACGATTCGTGGTTTAAGCCCGTGGGAGAGGTCAGTAACGTTAACAGCGGGTCTCCTGCTTGGTGGGACGTGCCCACCGGTTGGGATACGCAGTGTCCGGGTGGACTGTCCTCTCCGCTGAGCGGCTACAGCACCGACTACAACCACCCCGCCTTCAGTCAGGGACCCTCTCAGCACCTCATTCACGCCCCACAGCACCTGTTGGACGGCTTCAGGCCAGCGATCTCGGCCCCCTATCCAGACTCCACCACGCCCAGTGCACCTGCGCTCACAGCAAACCCAGTCATCTCTCTTCCAGCTTCTTCCCGCTCCTCTTCGCGGCGCTACACCGGCCGGGCGACGTGCGACTGTCCGAACTGTCAGGAGGCAGAGAGATTGGGCCCGGGGGGCACGAGCCCGAGGCGGAGGGGCTTGCACAGTTGCCACATACCAGGATGTGGGAAGGTGTATGGTAAAACTTCCCACCTTAAAGCCCACCTGCGCTGGCACACCGGGGAGAGGCCGTTCGTCTGCAACTGGCTCTTCTGTGGGAAACGCTTCACGCGCTCCGACGAGCTCCAGCGGCATCTGCGCACGCACACTGGCGAGAAGCGTTTCGAGTGCTCGGTGTGCCACAAGCGGTTCATGCGCTCCGACCACCTCAACAAGCATGTGAGGACGCACAGCGCGGACGGCTCTGAGGACGGCGGGGAACCGGGGCTCTGTAAAGGCAGCAGCGACACAGATAACAGTGTCTCCGGCAGCCCGAGCCGGTCTCCCAACCTCCCACATCAAAACACAAACGGATCTAATTTAGCCGATTAAACTGAGCCAACGTTTACACTCAAATTCTGTAGGCTATTAGAAATGTCAATAATCCGAATCTAGATTAAATCAACATTCCAAATTGAATTAAACCTAAATGTTTCAAGTAACAGCAGAAGGTGGGTGTGGGTCCATAGCCTACACCAAACGCACGGTCACAATATTGACACAATATTGAACAATTGAATATGAGTGCAAGCAACATCGTCCATAGGTCAATGTTTACACTGAGCAGCCATGCGGCGCGTTTTTTGGACAAAAAACGAATTAAATAGCACTTTATTCTTGAACTTCTGTGGATTAAACCTGTTTCTTTACCTCATCTCAATTTCCATTTATTATATTTTACGACTGTGATTTTACTTAATTTGAGCAAATTTATAATTTTTTAAGACATAGGCCTAATTTATGCCCCAATATCAATTTCAGTTGAGAATAAACTTGTGGCAAAATGTGTTTTTTTGTTTCGTGGAATGGGTGTGCTTAGTCTCCAAAGTCTTAACTTTGTATTCGTCAAGGTTATGTAACTATGATTCTGTTTCATTTTAAGAAATCTTTGTTTTAATTCAACTCATGCAACCCGAAATGTAATTCATGTTTCACCGGAATCAATAAATGTGGAAGTAATTGGGACATTTCCTGTTTTGTTAACTCTCGTGGCCTATAGGTTATTATATGTTGCACTTAAACATGATTATTCTTAAAAACGTGATTATTTATTATTTGCTAATTAAAGACTATGATTTGACTAGCCTATGATCACTAGAACTTTGCAACTTGAGTAAATTATATCAAATCAAAACATATGTGAATAGATAAATAAAATGGAAAACAAATTGTAAAATATATAAATTTTAAAAGGGTATTAGCTCATAATGAATCAAATTAGTTTTACTTTTTTAAGTAGGCTAAACTTTTACGTTATTATGTTTAAAGTTGATTGAGAGTTTATGATTCGTTAATTTACTGACCAATCCAAATAAATACATTCCGGATTCATAGACTTAATAAAAATGTCCAATTTAATAAAAAAAAATGTATTACTTAAATTAAAGACGACTAGTAAGAGATAGGCCTAAGGCGCGGGTGAATATTTTCCTTGCAACATTCATCGTTTGAATTCTGTCCTGATAAAAGCAAACAAAAAAGTTTTTGTTCAAACAGTGTTTTGTATAGATGGTCAATTTACGGTAAATGGTATGCTAGGCCTACTAACAGTTTAGTAACATCTGAATGTTTACCACTCAGATGTTACTGTTTTCTGCGTTTAGCACCATCTATTGCTCAATTTAGTGAAACACATTTCATTTCATGATACTGTACCAGAGATTTAATAGGCAAAGGTTTAGGCATAGATTGAATATATGTAGCCTACACTTAGAAGCTTCATTAACCAAAACTTGGTACATTAGACCCCAGCCTATACATGTATGTTGCATAAAATATATGCTAAGTGTAAGATAATGTACAAAAAAATCTACACACCACCATTTTGTAAAGACTTCACAACAGTTGTTTAAAAATCTTACACATTTTAATAAAACAAAAACATTAATTTTACACAACTAGTCAAATAAATTTAAGGCTACATTACATAGAAAAGTGCTGTTTTTACTCTGAAACTTAATGCCCAGTCAAAGAGATGATTAAAACCATATTGCCAATAGATCATTTAGAGAAACACTACTCACTGTTTATGTCTACAGTAGCTGACTGAATGATATTTAGTATCGCAAATATAGTGAAAATATACAATACAACACAGAAACAAAAATCATAATAAATAATCATTAGTGTTTCCAACTAAAAAATAAAAATAAAACTTAGAGCAGCTATTGCTGTAAACAACAAGAGAAATTCTATTTAAACCTTCCCATGGAGGGCAATGCCACCGGCACTGTAATCCAGTGGACTCAATGGATCGTACCATCATCATGAGGGGTGAAATTACTAAAATTCCAGTCCAGCCTTCAGTACCTTCATTCAAACCCTGAGGTAATCTCCACTCTAAAGCAAACATTTGTGTGGCAATAAACTATAATATACAAAAAAAATATATACAGTAACTATAGAGTGTGACCCTTCATGTTAATTGATCAAAAGAGAGTTTGAATATTAGCATATTGGCATATCACCATTTTCAGCAACAACAAATGGACAACTGTCCCTTGCTGAGAGGCCACTTTTAGTTGATAATATGGTTGCCAATATTAGACAGTATTATAGATTTTAAATTGAGTCCACGGTTAGTCCAGTGGCCCAGTATTTTTGTTGTGTCCGCTAAACAATTGCTCTCCCTAACAATTCTCCCAATAATATCAACAGCCCTATACACACTCCACCTGCCCAAACAGTATACAATAGTTTCAGTAGTACAACGCCAAACAATTAAGGTAGTGCAACCTGATCAATTTAAAACTATACATCTTCTGTCTATAATATTACACGGATAAGCAAGGCGATTGATCGTGACCTTTAAATGACAATGGAAACTCACAACACAAATTCCAGTACAATGACCTTTCAAAGAACAAGATTAAAAGATGCGCTTTGAAAAGAAAATCACTGTTTAAGCTGACCATGGCTAAAAAAAATATCAAGATACAGTTACATATAATTTCACATCATTTTTTGTCATTCATAAAGGCTTACTGACCCAATGTGTGCTTTGTGTGTTAAATGCCAAGGCAGTAAAGATGAGGTCAGAAACATCTACAGTAATATTTAAGAAACCATGTCATACCCCACCACAACCACAAGGTGGCAGGCTAAGATAATGGTTGTATTGAGGATGAAGTTTAGTGGAGTGCCATAACAGGACATAAACATAAACTCTAGTTTTATTTTATAAATAGAAAATCACCCATTACTCTCTCTCGCTCTCTTTCACACACACACACACACACACACACACACACATACACACACACACACACACACAGTCAGTAATCTATGTTTACTGTATGAATAAACATGAATAATAACTACTTACCCTGTTTAAAGAACAAGAAAAAATTAAAGATGTTTCCATCTTATCTTCTCTGCAAAACGTCTGGAAGACACTGGCTATTGCTGCACATTATTCCTGTCTGTTTGACCGGATTAATCAGTTGGGATAGACATGATTCTGTGGCACCCCCCCTTTTAGGTTGATCATACAGTAATTCATTGGCAGCATCAAGGCCTTTGATGCCAAACTCAGTTCTCAGCTCAGCTCAGTTCCTTCTGTGACGTCCTTCTGACCTTGAGCCTGACCCTTGACCTCTGCCTAGCACAGCCAGGGGTCATCAAGGGGCATCTTGGGAACCTGAATGTGCATCTCCACAGGGTGGTCAGGTGGGTAATCCCTCCTGTATGTTACCGTCTTGTCATTGGCGGTGGGTATGTATGACAGGTCCTGCGGGGGGGAAGCAGACATATTTTAACACACACACACAGACACACAGACACACACACACACACACACACACACACACACACACACACAGACACACGTAAACCTGCAGTGCTGACAGCTTTTTATTGATTATTTTTTTAAATAAGCGAATTTATGGGTAAAATACGTGCGTAATACGTTTTCAGCTTCACTTAAAGGTACCCTCCTTGATTGTGTTATAGTGCTGCCAGAACCCCAAATTTCAACCCTTCCGCTTACTGTTTATGTTTCAAACACAACTGAGCATATGACGGTAACGGGAGGGGCAGAGAGGATTTCCATCTACCCAGTACTGCAGTAAAACTCTTGGTGTTTCATACCAAAAGAATGTTTTTGTAGCGCTGTTTTAAACCACGGGTAATTCCGGAACACAAATCGAGGAGTGTGCCTTTAAAATATCCCAATCATTCCACTCTATTGAACAGCAACATGCTTTCCCAATGCTCCAAACAACAGGAGCCTCACTATAACCAGCTGTAAGCCAGGTTGTAGGTTTGACTGCCAAGAAAAACTTTTATTTCAAAAGAGTGATTACATTAGAATATCCACCCTGTACAATCCTCACACTCAATTTTCACAGTTCATTCACATGGGACCTGTACTTTACAGTAACATCAGAGGTTTGGACAATGAGAGAGAGTTGGGAGCTCAGAGGAAATATAAAATAACAGTATTTTCTCTCATTTGGGGCTCAAGAGCAAAATAGCCAGGTTCAGTTTCACAGTGCATACGATGTAATCTGGAAATATTGCATAGCCCCTTTGCAATAAAGCTATATCTAATTAACCTAACATGTGGACATTTTCCCAATATGAATTCCTTGAAGCTGAGTTTCTAATTGAGCCATCAGGCCCCCTGCAGTTCCTCTATTACCATAACTGACCTTGCCAGAGAAGTTGTAGTCTTCAGGGGCGCCCCCCTGTGGCCAGTCTTTCCTGTGCATTAAAAGCCTGGACACAGCCACCACCACCAGCCCACAGAGCACCGTCAGTGCACACACACTCAGGAATGTCCCCACCGTTTGGCCCCTGCTAGCACACTCTGTGAACACACACACACACACACACACACACACACACACACACACACACACACGGTCAGGAGGGAAACATTATCATACAGGGTTTGTAATTGTGTCCTTCTGAGGAAACTGTGGCTAAAGCTAACGCACAGGAACACAAAAACCACACACACATACACACACACTACCTCGTCAGTGGCAGCTGTGCCATGATAAGGGCGCGATATTGTGCGGTACTGAGCGGTTGGCTTGGTGTGTTTCTATTAGGGTCATGTGCGGATGATGGGCTAATCTCTCAACACAAAGAGTCCTAAGTTCTGCTCTGACATTTCCTAACAGCGTTACCATGGTGACCCGGGTCCCATTGCATCGGGTACGAGTGGGAGTGAATGGGAAGAGAGCGTCCCGTGGGGTGAGGTGATAGGGGAAGATCGGGGAGATGGGGGAGGGGGAGGGGGAGGGGGGGAACACACACAATGACCAGCGCTGTTCCAGAAATAGGGCAGGCTGTGCCAAACTCTGTGTGTTTGTGAAATTCATTGCATGTGTACTGTATACATTAGCATCGGCGGTGTGAGGTATGGGTGTGTGTGTGCGTGTGTGTATGTATGTATGTATGTGTGTGTGTGTGAAAATCAAGAGAGTGAACTGGGAATTGTAAAATTGTAAAATACAGCTGTCCGACAGCGGTCTTGCTGACTGAAATGCACCAGGGCGTAACAACAGAGCAGTGGCAGCAACGTAACAGACCTGGATGGGATGTGTGCGTGTGTGTGCATGTGCATGTGCGTGTGTGTGTCCTACCTGGGTGTGTGCTAAGGTGGAGCAGGGTCTGTCCAGACTCCAGGCTTGTTTGGAACCTATAGCGGCAGTTGTCACTGTTTCTAATGTACACACACTGGCTCCACCTCCTCCCCACTAGAGACAACCAGAGAGAAGGGGGGGGGTTCTTATCCAGGAATGCCAAGTTCAAAGCCTCAGTGAAAGTCCAAGGGGATTATGGGAAACAAAAGACTTGTAGAAAGTGGCTACAACAAAAACAGTGCTGTTCTCAGCTCCTAATATCCCCTTCTTGCGGTTTAGATGAGAAGATTAAGGGCATACGAGGCAAACGGCCCTAAATAGAAGTGCCTCTAATAGCGCTGCCGCATGACAACATGGAGTTGCGTGTATTGTACCTGAGACATCGTGACCCACGTAGCCCACCAAAGGAGCACAGGTGTGGTTGCAACGCCCCGCCTCTTCCTGCGTAAGACTGGACAGGTGGCAGTCCACACACTTCCTGGGAAGAGACGGGAAATACAACAGCTTTAGACAGGCAGGAAGTCAAGTGGAAGATAGACAGAAAAACTGGACTTCCAAATTGACAAAACATACTGTTTTATTTTAAAAAGGTTACCAGTATGATTGACAGGTGCCCCTGCAAGTCGGGCATGTCTCACAGAAGCTTCCGGAGCGATGGGGGCTGTCACACGCGCACCTGCCGCACACACACCGGCCGTGGCCGCTACAAAGTGACCCATCGGCGGATAGGCAGGCTGCCGTGGAAACGGGACACCCGCAGCTCTCGCCTACCCAGCCGTCGTCGCACGTGCACTCACCGGACACACACACACCCCGTCCTGGGTGGGGCAGAGAGAGAGAGAGAGAGAGAGAGAGAGAGGACAATATGTGTGAGTATGTGTGTGTGTCCAGGTCTGTGTGTGTATATATGTGTGTGTGTCTACCTTGTCTAGGATTGTGTGTGTATATATGTACATGTGTGTGTATTGCGACCAGGGTCGTGTGTGTATATGCATTTGTACGTGAACCATGTCCAGGGCTGTATGTGTGTGTGTGTGTCCCCTCACCCCCACACAGCAGGCCGTCCTGGTAGGGGCAGGAGAAGTCGTCCATCTCACAGTACTGTCCGTACACCGTCCCCAACCTGCTGCGCTCACACACACACCTGCCGCACTCACACACCCCGCGGCCGCTGCAGGCCACCTCAGACCCGGCGGCCCTACAGACCCCCTCCCCGTCCCCGTCACGGCCCAGGAAGTCCAGATCCCCGACCGAGTCCGGGTTCTCGGCGGCGCCCCCGCACGCCGATTGGCCGGCGTCGTGACAGTGACCCGACGACCCGCAGCGGCAGCTGCAGCGAGCGCGGACCCGGACGGTGGTGGTCTCGTTGTAGCCGACGGGGCGGACCGTCACTGTTACGTCTTCGTCTTCGCCAGCGCCGTTCGGACACGACCGCATGCCGATGGTGATGTTAAAGTAGACCTATATAGACAGAACCAAGGGCCAGTATGTGTAAAATACACAGCGAGCGGCAGTTTTGAGTCTACAGTGAAAGGAAACAACTTTATATCTATATATTATATTTATCTTTACAGGGACCCTGTCGTAAAATTTGCCAAAAGTCACGTGATTCACATGTGACATTCATGTGTTTCTTTCTGTCAGGGTGACCAATCCTACCACTCACAGTTGGTATGTGCATGTTAAAAAAAAGTATCAATTGGAAAATGGTATGATGTGGGGTTTTAACCCCACATGTGGGGTTTTAACTCTAGGTTCACAAATGCCATTGTCTAAGGGGACACACTTCTCCCTGAACAACATAGTACATATGTAACAAGATGCTCAAGGTAAACAAACTGGGAATGCATTTATGGGGTGTTGTCTGCTTCTGCGTTGCACTACATATCACCCAGCTGTATGTATTGGCCATGAGGATAAGGGTAATAATCTACCGTCTGGTTGGGCTGTACTCCGGAGCAGCTGCGGCCGTTGGCGGTGGAGCCGTTGGGACAAAGGGGCGAGACAGACAGCCAGTACCTGCTGACTGCAGTGTCCTCCACTGAAACAGACAGCTCCACCTCGGACAAGAGCCTCTATGTGGAGAGGAGGACATCAGACAGACAGACAATGTTGAGGCCGAGAGAGAGAGAGAGAGAGAGAGAAAGAGAGAGAGAGAGAGAGAGAGAGAGAGAGAGAGAGAGAGAGAGAGAGAGAG
>JAOEHI010002649.1:0-11460 GCA_025447815.1 Percopsis transmontana
AACTAACTTGGTAAAATGGTAAAAATTATAAAGATGGTAGGAACAGCACCATCTACAGGTTAAACAGGTTGTGACATCACTGTGCCCTAATGTTAGGCAGAAACTATCGCAGGTGTTATGGCTATGGAGTAATTTGGGTGAAAAAATAAGGCTACACTAAAGCCGCATAGACACAGAGGGTTCACAACCCGGAAAGCGAAAGAGAAATTTACAACCTTAAATATCCACTTTGCAGATTTAGTGCCACTAAGGCAGGAAAGGAAGCAAAAGTCAGGCCCCAGATACACTGTTTCAACAACATTTTTCACGGTTCCAAGACTATGATTTACCTGGGGGTGAAATTAAGGTCGACAGGACCAGTGCGTGCTGTGAAGCCTTCACAGTAACACAGTTATGTTCATGTCAACAGCCATTTGCATCAACCTCTCGCCAAAATACACAGCTGCAGCTGCCTCTCGTTTTGACATTTCTCAAAATATGTATCTCAACACACCTGTGTAAGATGTCAACTGGTTGTCACAAGTACTGACAGACTAATGTTGTCAATTCAGGCCAGGAAGCTTTTTAACATTCATTCGTTGATAACTCTGTAAGTTCAGGAATCTTTCAATACATTTGAGCATTGTCAGGTTTAAGTCATGAAAATGCCTCTCAATACAGGGTCACTTGAGGTGAAAGAAGGGGTAACTATACAGTATAAGGACAAATAACTTTTGAATAGCACTAAGTTTTTGGTCCCTGGCATTACCTCAGAAACCCGCCGACCTTTCAGATGTTTGTGTTCCAGATATCCATTGACTAATAAAAAATGGACAACATTTGAACTATAACCAAGCCGTTGCATGACTTGCATTTGCTACCATGTTAGCCAGTTCCAAACATCTCTTTCTCTGACTCACCTTTGGAAAAGGAGAGAGAGAGAGAGAGAGCAACATCAATGCCAAAACATATGATTTTGCTCTTTTATAAAAAGCACCCCCCCCCCAACAGCACATAAATATATGCGTATAATATGCTGTTCGTCATCAGCCAACAACAATATCTGCCTGCCATATGGGGCCCGGTTACGGATGTGAGATGACAAGGAAGGAAATTCCTTCGTTGGACTTATTGCAACTCCAACACCAGCCGTAAGCCTGCCCCTAACAACTGCTGTGTGACCGGTTGAAGAATAAAATATGTGTATGTTCCCCCCCCGCCCCTCACTTTCACAGTCATAAATAGACAAAATAGTTCAATTGGGGGAACCATAATTAACATGAACAAAAGCAAGTTTTGTAGAATATTGTAAAATAAATAGTTGCTTCCTCCTTCACTTAAAATGAGATTTAGAAAAAGATTGTGTATGAACCAACAGATGTATCTTAACTAGCCATGAAGAGAAACATAGTTGTGGGCTCACTTGCATTTCTTGTTACTATTCCAAAGTCTTACTTGCGATTCCCGTATCGTTCTCAAAACAAAATGCTCCTTCAGCACTCGTAAAGGGCAAACCTAGCTGTAATTGCGAAACTTTTTTAAGGCATCTCATAAAGCCCCGTTAAACACATATTTAAAAGCACGCACTTGTGTTGTGGTCTGACATCTCGACCAAGGAACATAATATGACTGGAGTGGGGGTTGTAAACATTGACATGTCCTGCCATTGCAGGCATGATTCAGGGAACTATTCTCATACTGTTGTAAGTCCCATGGATGTAATGATTGTGTTGGGGTATACGCCCTGAGTGGTAGACTGTTATAAGACTCTAGGGTCAAGATTGGAAGAGGCTGCGACTGAGATTCAGGAAACACTCTGACATTTATCTATTTTTTGCAATCCTAATTAACAGCTCATTTTCCTAAATGACAAACTCTCTGACCTAAACACCTCCGCTTCCCACATAATGTTTTTTGTTTGGCAATGCTGTGTGCTGTATTTCATGTATTCCATCAAATCAAATCCTTTTCACCATGTAGAGTTGGTTCTAAAGAGGATTTTGATGTCTCTCCCAACATCTTCCCATATATATTTATTTTTTCTTTCTTTCTTGCACTTTTTACCCCCTTGCTATGTTTATCTCCATTTAGCTCTCCCATGCACCAAAACGATTCAGGGTGTGACAGCTGTTTGCCGACCCTCTCGATCACAGTGGGCCGATGATCTACGACCGCTTTCCCTCCCTGATCCATTCCTAAAGACGAGGACGGACTCGCATCAAAGCGAAAGAGGCTGATTCTAATGCCTCGCAGCTGTTCAATTTACCGCAGAGGGACTGGATTTCACAAATACTTTGTCAGTTTATGAACTTAGCCGTGAATGACTAAAACGTGCGTGCGGTACGGGGGGAAGCCAAAAAACGTGTGATTTTCCCCAGAAGCGTTTCACTCATTCTAGTCCACACTCCTGGTTGACAAGATCAGATCAGAGATCACCAGTATGATGGTGTATGTGTGTGCGCATGACAGTTTGCGTCTATATAGATGTTCCTATCTGTATGAACCTGTTTATACCGTGCATAAGTCTGTACTTTAAAGAGGTATTGAACTTTTGCCAAAACCTCCTCACGCTATCATTTTTTTTCCATCTGCCATTCCCTTTCACTGTTTGCAGATACTGTGCTTATAAAATATCTGTATATATTTAAACATAAACACTGAAATATACCTTAAATTAAACTCTAACAGACCACTCTATAGTAACTTATATATATATATACTAACTATATACTAACTATATTAATTAACTATTACTATATATATATATATATATATATATATATAAATACTACCTTTAGAGACAGAGATCAGTTTTTGAGAAAGAGTGGAAGTGAATGGATAATGAGAACTGATTCGGGTCTATCATGTACCGAGTATGCAGGGTTAATTCATGAGGTAAAAAAAAGCGACAGAATTGAGGGCCTTGTAAAAGTTCAATACTTTAATTTCGCATCTACAGCCATCGTCTTCTTTGTGGTTTGTCCTCTCCTGGCTCCCGTCCGCAGGTTCATCCCGGGACCCTGGCAGCCCTGCAGCAGAAGCTGCGGCGCGGGAGCCCAGCGGCGCTCCGTCAAGTGTCAGGTCCTGCTCTCCTTCTCCCAGACCGTGGCCGACCTGCCGGAGGACGAGTGCGAAGGGGACCGGCCCGCCTCCACCAGGCCCTGCTACCGCAACCCCTGCCCCGGCAGGGCGACCGCGGAGCGGGAGGGAGAGGACGGGGCGCCCCAGAGAGAGGAGCTCCTCGACTGGGAGTACGAGGGGTTCACGGAGTGCTCGGAGAGCTGCGGGGGAGGTAGGGCGTCACACCCAGCCATTGTTCCTGTACAGTAACAGAAATGAACTGAGCCTTTATTGGGAGCCTGGTGAGCTCTGGAGTCCCTGGAACGTTACAAATATGTGCCACGCTTACCGAACTTGAATATAGAGGAGGCAACACACGTATAAGATCAGTGTGTGGTGAAACACCGCCAACACATAATTTAATAGTGTGTCAAAAAACATTGGTGCTTTTATACAAAATCAGTTGTATATGCACCACTAAGATGTTGTGCATCTACTAAAAGGTGTGCAGGGCATTCTGGGAAATTGTTTTGGAACTGTGTTCCCGTACAAAATAGAGGGGTAGGGCCGGTGGAGGGGGGTAATGGGACGCAGCCTAAACCATCACCAACATATATACGCTAACTTGATATTTATTGCTTATTTCAGTTGCAGCAGTGCACTTTCTCATCCTCTGTGACTCTGTGCCCAGCTCTATAAACCAGAGAAGTCCCAGCAATAGCCGGTGACACCGTGGCAGCGGCTGACAAAAGCCATGCCCCAAAGCGCAGGCTTTGAAGTATAAGTGAGCTCTATGACTTGAGACAATAATGGACGGAATACCAACGCAAACCCTGGAGATCACACATCGCCTGCTTCTCTCGGCAGAAAGGGCACACACCGTGCCAGATGGAGACAGCTCCCCAAACACCCCGCCAGCGTCAGTTAGAGCCCGCTTTAATCTCCACTGAGCCCCCGCCCGGCTCGGTGTCGCACGCCCGCAATCACGTGTGTGTGTGTGTGTGCGTGCGCGCGCGCACGTCCCCTGTGAGTGTCTATACGAGCGCGAGCCTAACGCAAGTGTCCGTATGTAATTTCACTTCGACGCATAGGCGTTGGACTTGTTATGTCTGAATTTGCTCAGCCGAGCCCAACGTGATTATAGAGCTGTATCAGGTGTCTCAAGCACACCCTGAGGGCGTTTTGCTCCTGTATACCGTCACACCATTATGCTCTTTGAAGCGGCTGACTCACTGTTATTGTCCCCAGCGTTGGACACGACATCGTTTTACACACTGCACGCCATCAGGCGGCCATCTTGTTCTGGCCTTCACTGTACCCCAACTGATGCAATCTCAGCTCACTCAGAGTGAGGGTGTTTTAATATGCATGTTGCTTTATAGGGTTTTCTGCCACAAATATGATACTTAAGGAGCGCTTGTGTTCGCGGTGATGAAGCGGCACTAACAGGAGGCTACTTAGTGACTGTCGGGTGCTGTGTCGTCCCAGGGGTGCAGGAGGCAGTGGTGATATGCCTGAACAAGCAGACCAGAGAGCCAGCGGACCAGAGCGAGTGTGTGAGCGCTCGTCGGCCCCCGCAGCTCCTCCAGGACTGCAACACCCGGCCCTGTCCGCCCAGGTAACACCCACCAGTCTGGTCAATGTCTTTTACGGCAGTTTGGGCGGGAATGACAAAAACAAGATTTTGGCTACATTAAAGCGCCTGCAGACTTTTGACGTATAGCATTGTAACCTAGTTGTACTCCTACCACCCATTGGCTGTGGACAGAAGAGAATCAAAGGCTGCTAACTTTAAATTACTCTGCCTAAAACACCAACAGACGCAAATGTAATCACCTCAGTTTAGGCCACCTGCCTCAGAGACATGGAAGCAGTATGACAGAGATGGAGCTGAACCCAGTCATAGTGTGACACATTAGGGATCAGGTGTCAGCTGCACGAGGGAGGCTGTGATGTTGCCCCAGTCCGCCCCCGCGCGCTGTAGAACCTCCTGAAGAAATACAGCCACTTTGGCAGCGTGGCAATCGAGTTGGACTACTGTTTCTGTAGTCTGTAGTTTCTTATGCAAGCTCACTGTAACAAAGATCACAAAAAGCCATGATTTGAAATCATAAGTTTATTCTAAAAATAATTTAAAAAATTGAATGCTGATGTAGAGGAAGGATAATAGCCTGTAATGTCATGCAATATGTTTTTTTATAATTTATTTTGTTTTACTATTTACTAGCTTGTAATTGTTTGTGTCATCTGAGCTACTGAGTATTATTGAAAACATGCGGATAGTCTCAGCATTATATTTAAAAAAATATGCAGCCTAATCAAGGTTGTGTTTCTAGTTCTTTACTCTATGGTGTAGTAAAACTGGTTACATTGCTGTAAACAAATACCGTTGTATCGGGAGAAATCCAGTTTGAATTCCTCATAGTTAAATAACCATTTCAATATGTAATATCTGCACCATTAAACAGCATAACTTGTTACTATGTCCAAGCCGTAAAAGGACGGTGAGTGGATTTTGCGGTTGGCCACACGTTTCAAGTTAACACCGCGCACAGTGTCGGCGCTCCACTGCTTACATTCACGTCAGAAAACCCAGAGGCCTGAAGCCTGCTCTCGCTCGCCTGTTATTCCAGGCCTCGATTCTTGTTTTCAGGCACAACAGACGCTGTATTGGACGTGTTTCCTTTGGCCTAGCAGCATCTCCCAGAGGCCTCCTCGCCCTCCCATATTCAGCAACACGCTTCGGATCCGGTTCCCTCCGAAGGGAAACGGCCTGAAGCTTTAGATTTTAGCGCAGCACTACTGGTCCAGAAACATGCTCAGTTCCCCACCCCCTGACTGTTCCTGAACCCTTGTGTACATGAATAGTCACCCAATCTGTCAAACAGACAAGTAGAGCATGTGCCATCGTGTTTCCAGTCAGCCAGTCCTTTCACAGAGAGCGTCGGTGGAGAAATATTTGATTGACAGCACATTGCTAAAGCTTTTATGAATCACTCACTGGTATATCCCATCATTGTAACTTTATTATTCAAGATATTATATTGGTAATGCTGATGCCAAATTGGCAATGCACTGACCAAAATAAGCATTTCATGGGAATGCATCTAGATATGTTAGAACTTTAATTGATTGACGGAAATCTTGTATTACATATTGTAACCTGAAGCTTAAAAGTCCCTCTTTAATGTGTGTCGGTTTGAAACTGTGTTTCGGTTTGAAAATTTGAGCGTGCATGCCCTTCCCACACCTGCTGGGTGGCTGACCCTCCTCTCTACTCCTCCCCCTACCACACGGCTAAACCATTCTTAACCTTTTTCTACCCCTCCCCCTACAACCGTCCACAATTTCATGGACAATGGCATTTGGACCTGTAATAGCCTGTGATTGCTAATATTTGGTATTACCCTAGAGGGAGCTCTTGGGGAATCCAAGTGTTTGTTACCTGGCAGGAAGTTACCTGCCAGAAAAGATATATGCTGAGGCCCCCTGGTGGCAGGGGGGTGTTATGTCTGTGCTGCCTGAAAGGTTTGATTAAAGAGCCACAAGAAACCTACTACTGAATCCCTGGTCCCTCCTTTGACAATTGCTGATCCACTATGTTAAAGGACCTATATCCAGAACACTGGTGCTGAGGTTCTGGTGGCACTATAACACATATAGTGTGATATAGTGTGCCTTTAAGCAGTGCTGGGTTTCTTAACAGTCCAATAACAGCCCAACTCCACAGGTGGGAGACAGGTGTGTGGAGCCCCTGCTCCGCTACGTGTGGTGTGGGCCTGATGACCCGCCCTGTGGCCTGCACCCAGCAGCCCTCACGGAGCAGCAACCGAACAGAGAGCGTGCGAGATGAGGAGTGCCACAGCCCCAAACCCAGCCCGGTACAAGCCTGCAACCGCTTCGACTGCCCCCCGCTGTGGGACCCGCAAGGCTGGGGAAAGGTAAAAAACATCTTCTGGAAAAAGGAGATTTATGTGCTTCATTCTTGTGTTATTTAATTCAAATTCACGTCTCATCATTGGATAGGTGGAAAAGATACCATTAGAAGATGTTTTCAGTAAAACGTAAATATAAAAACAAACGTTAAACATATTTGTTAAAACTAAATAGCTAGAAATATTGTAAATCCTCTCACAAGTCCCAACAAAATAATTCTGCCACCACTATGGGGGTGTCGTTGTCCCTTAAGCAACCAGAAGAGAATGCCAGGATTCAGTTAATTACTTTTATACAACACTCTTTTAAACCTATCAAACGCCTCCTGTGTTCAACCTCAGTGCTCCCATAGCTGCGGTGGGGGCCTCCAGACCAGGGAGGTGTTGTGCAAGCAGCGCTTGGCAGACGGAAGTGTCTTGGAGCTGCCCGACACCTTTTGCCCCGCTGCCATTCCCCAAAGCAAACAGGCCTGTGCCAAGCAAGCGTGCCCGCCCCGATGGGTCGCGACGGACTGGTCCCAGGTTTGAATTTCTTCCATGCTACATTATTTCCCGCAGAGAGAGAGAGAGGGTTGTTGTGATTCATATTGGATGACGTATTTGAAGCCGTATCTGTTTTCTCCAGTGTTCGGTGACGTGCGGCGAGGGTATTCAGACGCTACGGACAGTCTGCAGGAGGCAAGGCGAGGATGGCCGAGATCAGACCATAGCCGCCGAGGCCTGTGTGGCCATGCCCCGGCCCGCCACCGCCCGGGCATGCTTCCCCAGGCTTTGTGACAGTAAGACACCAGTTCTGTATCAGTTCTGTTCCGCTCACGCTGGCGCTGAGCTGAGCAAGCCAAGCATCCCTTAGCCACCAGTGAATCCCCTCAAAGCTAGCATGGGCGAATGTATGCATTAGTGGTGGCTGCAGTTAATTCAGTTATATCAAAATATAAATAGTCCCCGTCAGGATATTGACTAAAGTGTTAACAGATACTCATTGGTCCAAGCAAAGAGCAGTGATCAAGCCCTATTAATCTCCGTCACAGAGGTCACCACGCTAACGGCGGGTAAGCCAGACCCCACCATCCTGGCTGAGAGGAAGGTTTACATACAGTGGAGAAAGGGGAAAAAGCTCCACCTCGTGGTTGGAGGCTACGCCTACCTGCTCCCCTGGACGTCTGTGGTCCTTCACTGCCCCACCCGCCGCTTCCGCAAGGGGAACATCCAGTGGCTGAAGGAAGGCAGGCCCCTGTACCACCGACCCCACCTCTACGTAACCCCGCTGGGCTACGTCAAGATCCAGCAGCTCCGCGCGGAGGACGCCGGGGTGTACACGTGCGTCGCAGGCCAGGACCGAGAGGACTTTGTCCTGAAGATCATCGGAAGCAAGCAGAAGCTCTCGGCGCCGGGCGGAGGGGAGTCGCGGCCGCTCGCCGACGGCGGACGGCGGAAGCCCGGCCAGACGGACGTGGCCTCGACAGAGGAGAGATTGCAGGAGCTGCGTCTCTCTCTCAACCGATACGACAGCGTTGTCCAGCGCTTGCTCGACCTCAAGGGCTCCATTCAGGAAGGCTCTAGTGAAAAGAACAGGTTGACCTCAGAACTTTCCAGCCCCCTCGTACTGATCGCTGAGGCCAAGAGGCTGGATGAGGTCACCCACAACCTCTCTGATAGCCTTGGAGGACCATGGGCACAACAGCAAATCGCCCAGTTGCTGGGTGAACTCACCATGGAGCAGGGGGAAACCAACGAGTCGACTCTTCATCCTCCAGACAAAGCAGAATCTTCTACTCGAGGGCCCCTGGTTAAAGGGCCTAACACGAAAGCCCATGCGACATGGCCCAGAGGCCCTGTAATCACCCAGCGATCCAGGAAGGTCAGTGGGGCGGTGTCCTCTGACGTGGTGGTCCATGTGGGAATGCCAGTTGTCCTGCAGAGACAGGTGGCTAGTGTGGAGCTCAGATGTGAAGCCTTCGGCATCCCAGAGCCAAGCATCACCTGGACCAAGAACGGGAGAGAGTTCAACTACAACAGCAGGTAAGTGGTTCTCTTAACATTTTCTGTGTGCAATTTAGCATTGTTTTACTTATGAACACTTGCAAGTAAGTAAAACAATGCAAGTGTTCAATATGGCTAAGCTAAAGGGAGAACTATTTTTTGCCCGACCCGTTTGAGTGCAGTTTCTTTACACTAGGAGGTGCTGACGCTGCAGAAACTGCAGAAATCTTCCTTCCACCTCTGTCAGTCTCATACAGCAATTGAACTACACTACCTTTAGCAAAACAACAGCTAACAGAATCAGCACTGTTAGCAAGGGGCAACGTAATTGGTGGAAAAGTTAGGACGATTCCAGGGGCCCTCATAAACCACTATTATTATTATTATCATAAGTAAATTCTTTCTAGCGGCGCCTCTGCTGATAGCTAAAAAAAATTGTAATAAACAAATAATCTAGCAGATTCGGTTATACGCTTTTTAATTTGATGGCTTTTCACCCGGTAACCGCTGAACAAAATTGTACACAGTGGTCCTTTCTAAAATGGCTGGATTGTCCAGGCGTGAGGTTCAGTGGCGACCTTGTGTCTTGTGTTGGCAGAGCCAGCCTGCTGCCGGACGGCTCGCTGAGGATCCTGTCTCCAGGCAAGACGGATGAGGGTCTGTACACCTGCACTGCCAAGAACCTGCTGGGCTCCACCTCCGTGACTTCTAGGCTCTACATTACAGGTGAGATACTTATGAAGCCAAAAACATCATTAGTAATTGCTGTCGCCTAAAAAATATTAGTTTTGCTCATTTTGTGGGTGTTACCTGGATTTAAAAGTTGCAGTAATGTTACATTATGGGCTTATAATCGCGGTAGAAATTGTGTTGCTATTTCCCCAGTTAAGGCTATTAGATTCCAAGACAATAAGGTAGCCAGCCCGAGTCTGCAAAAGCGAAGGTCTAAAGCCTGCCGCTGCTTTGGCCAGTCCAGGTTTACGTCGTCGCTCCTCTTCGGATTGTGATTAGCTGCAACCTCTCGGCATTCCCATCAAAGCGGCGCCATTTTTTGCTTTGCCTGATGCTCCAGCGCTTTCTCCTCTCCATATGACAACAATTAGAGGTTCCAGGCAGCATTTCAAAGCAGATTAAGCGGGTGTGCCCCATTCGCCTAATCTAAACCGAGGGGATAAAAGGGCTTAGGAGTGTTGAAAAATGTCCAAACTGCATCTTCAGGGCCTTTCAAGTTAGTCCAGTTAGAAGGCCGTTTGTAATGCTGGGACTTCCGAAGTTTCACTCGTTTCAAGGGTAGGATTGTTGAAAAAAGAATGCATGCCTTAGTAGAATAAATATCTTACAGTACAATCTCACATATGTCATTTATTTGACTATCCTAAAAAATATAAACCAGAGAGCCGGAACTCTTAACAAAGTCATCTAAATGCCAGTCCCGGAGCATTTCAAGTAGCAGTAAATGGGAAACTGAGAAGGTCCAGAGGGACACACTTTTTACCAAACTTCTAGGTGGCTAAAATGCTATATGGTTCTATTTGGTAGTATTAATGTGTTTGTTTTCTAAGTTACACTAAGTCTCTTCAGTTAAGCAGAGACACCTTTGTCTCCCCTCTGTCTTACTAAAACTAACAAAACTGTGTTTTATGTTTCTCTTGGAGCTGTTTGTGTACACTGATACAGATTGTTTTGTCTGTGTGCGAAAGAACGAAACTGTCTCCAAGGTAACTGGGTTGGCTCCATTTGTCCAGAGAGAAATGTCAGCAGCCAGTCACACGAGCTCTGCCATGGAGAAGCCTGCCCCTTCAGGTACATCACTGCTACTGCATGTGCTTTAAGATAACTGGGGCTGTACTAGGGGTATGATTTGCTGAATAATATATTATAATAACTAGTTATATGTACAGAAACTGTGGTCATGCAGTTAAAAGCCTTTTTTCAACGTGACAGTGTGGCAAAGTGTACCAATGCTAATGTATCAGAGAGCTCTACCCCTGCCTTAGGAAGGTTTCCGGCCTAAAACATCTTAGTGGATGAAAAGGCAGCTTTCATCATGTCTAGAAAGGGTTCTCGTACCTTTCCCATTTAGAATAAGGGTGCTCTGTCTTCCCTCTAAATCCAGTTGCTGCTGGTTTCAAGCAGAAAGCTTGAAGTCTTCCCTGCTCATTTGTCTCATTTGGGGGATCAGGTGGCAGGTGGCTCCTTGGTCCCCCTGCTCCGCCAGCTGTGGCGGAGGGGTCCAGAGCAGAGGGGTCACCTGTGTGAGGGGCCCCGAGGACAGCAGCGGCGTTGCGGAGACTCAGCGCTGTGCAGGGGCTGGAAGAAGACCCCCGGAAACCAGGTCCTGCAGCCCTTTGCCCTGTAGCAGGTGGGGCACTGCCCCCTGGGGGCCGGTGAGTCCTCTTACACACACGGGTGGGGGGGGGGGGGGGGGGTATTAAATTATTAAAGAATAATATAAAAAAAAAATTTTATTAAAAAAAAAAAGTTATTTTTTTATAAAAAAAAA
>JAOEHI010002651.1:0-11459 GCA_025447815.1 Percopsis transmontana
AAAGGTTTTGCTCACAAATGTAATATATATTTGCATACAGTGTATGTGTGTGTGTATATATATATATATATATATATATATATATATATATATATATATATACAGTTACTAACCGCAATTCAACCTCAGGTAAATTTGTTTGACCAAAAGAGAGAATATGAGGTTTATTCATAATTTTTACGAGCATTAAAGAAATTCTTAAACTCGCCCCAATTTAGCAGTCATGTTACTAAAATATGCCCTAATTAGCTATAATAATTGGGACAAGACATTCTTTAAATCTTCATTTTGACCACAAACGATCACAGTGACACGCACACACATACGCACTGTTGCAACATCTAAAGGGACGGGTCTAGTTGTGTGACAGACAGCAAAAGAAGCATTATACACAGGTGAACCCCCTCCCCTTTCCTCTCCTGTCCTGTCTTCCTCTGCTCTCCTTCTCAGTAACCTCTCCTCCTCCTCCTCCTTTCTGCTCCAGACAGCTCCATGCTGGGAGTGTCAAAACAATGAGCCTGCTCATGTCCAGATGGAAGCTCCACCAGGGTTTGGGGAACTTGGAAACCATGATAGGTCTGTATGTTGAGAGGGGGGTAGCTCTCCCCCAACACCCCTGCTACTCCTAATGTAATACTCACCGTATCCTGTGTAATGACGCCTATATGCCCCCTGTGTGAGAACTGGGATACATTAGGGACTGGTAAACAGCATCAGGTCAGTACTCACTCACACACACCTTCTTCTTCGACTGTCCTCTCAGTCGGGTCATCTTATTTGTGGATCCTCAGGTGGCTGTAAAGGCCAATCCGTGATCCACAGATTCTGCTGCAATGTGGGCATTGGAAGATTGAGGTGGTTTGTGGTGGTGGAGCCTTTCTCTGTTTGTCCTTGCGGTGCTGCCGCTTTGCCTCTGCACCTCTGCTGCACCTTCCTGCACTGCTTTTCTCCAGTAGTCCTTGTTCAGTCGCCGGACGGGATGTTAAACTTTTTCAGGCTGGTCTTAATATTGCCCTTGAAGCGTTTCTTTGGCCCACCGGGGGGCTCGCTGTCCTTATTTTAGCTGGGAGTACAGGATCTGCTTAGGGTGACGGTTGTTGGGCATGCGGATGACATGGCCTGTCCATCGGAGTTGGTGCTGCATTATGATGGTAGTGATACTGGGCATATTCGTTTCCTCCAGAATACTGGAGTTTGTGTGTCTGTGTAACAAAGAATACTTTGCTACTACGCACTGAAGGCAGTGGCCTTTAAATACTGTTCAATTGGGGTAACACTAACTATTGACTTTATTGGAGGTACAGATAACATTGTTCAGCACTGACCTATCTTCTGTCTGCTCTAGGGTGTTTGGCTAAAAGACTCCCCGGAAAAACAGACGCCAATATAAAGGTTCCGGGATGGACCAAGTGGTAGGAGGGAGGGTTTGGTAGCTTTGCTGTTATTGGGTGGTTGTTGTACTTGGGTTGTTTGGGGATATTGTATATAAATTATGTTAAATAAATATTACATATTGTTGATTGTAATATAGCTATGTGGGGATGTATTATCTGAAGCACCCCTGTTAATGGAACAATCCAATCAGGGAAATAGTATAAAGGTGTGCTTGTTTTACTTGTTGGGGAGTCTTTTCTGTCTGGATTGCTGCTGTGCTGTTGCTTTGTTTGTTTTTAAAATAATAAATACTCCATATTTTTGCCACACCTTGGCTTCTCTTACTGCATTATCCAGCCGCTCAAGGGCCTTTCTAACAGTCTGTCTTCCCAATTGATCCTCAAGATTTTTCTTAAGGCTCTTTGATGGAATAATTCCAGGGCTCTCAGGTGTCTACTGTAGGTGGTCCAGGATACCGCTCCGTACATCAGAGTTGGAAGAATCACAGCTCTGTAAACCAGGAGCTTGGTTTGAGCCCTCAGGTCTCGGTCATCAAAGACTCTTGTCCCGAGTTTGGCATAGGCTCCGCTGGCACAGCTCAGGCGATGGTTAACCTCAGAGTCTATATCGGCTTTGGGAGAAGGCTTCCAAGGTAGGGGAAGTGGTCCCCGCTTTCCAGAGTGGTGTCATCCACATTGATGGCTGGAGTAATGGCTGGTTGGGTGGTGGTTGAGTTTTCTTGATGTTCAAGGTCAACCCCAGGGCTCTATATGGCTTGGCAAAGGCATTTAGAATGCCCTGAAGGTCTTCGGGGGAGTGTGATGCAATGGCGTTATCATCGGCGTATTGCAGCTCCCTGATGATGGTATTCCTAACTTTGCTCTTAGCTTTGAACCTGTTAAGGTTGAAGAGCCTGCCGTCAGTCCTGTAAAGGATTGGGATCCCCTTTGGCAACTCTTGACCGGTGAGGTGGAGTATGGCTGCAATGAAGATGGCAAATTGGGTGGGTGCAATGATACATCCCTGTTTAACCCAAGGACTTTGCCTGTTGTTGACAAGAGCGAGATGTCCCTATAGTTTCCACATTCAGCCTCGTCCCCTTTCTTGAATATGGTAACAATTTGGGCATCCCGGAGCTCTGAGGGGAGCTCTTCCCTTTCCCAGATCTTGACGTCAGGTCAGTCAGGTTCTACCCCCAACATACCCCATGGGACTGAATACACACACACACACACACACACATTGCAGTACAAGCCAACTGTGTTACATCCAATTGCTACCTTTCTACTGAGGCCCAACTGACTAGCCATGAATGAATGATTGTGGTTGTTTGATTTTTTTTTCCCGGCTTAGTTACCCTACAGCAACATATACCTTGAACCATTTGATATGGACACGTTTATCCAGAGAGCATTATAGTTTATTATTATATGAGTGCATGGGGCTTTAGCATGGGTGGCCCAGTGTGAATTACACACGTAATCCTGGCATAATCAGTGCCATGCTTTACCCCTTGATCCATACTGGACCTTCATAGTTCAAAATTAATCTTTAATCCACTGAAAGACAGTGGACAGGGATTTGTGTTTTGTGGAAACTGGGCCCTTGTAAGCAACATGTTATTTTTTAACTGATTCCCTTCCTATCAGGCTTTCATTTGTCACTAGTATTGACTTTTATTGGCCAGGGACACTGCAGGCTTGTATTTAGGTGTCCAGTTTCTGTTTGATCACTGTGGATATGCTTCAACTCAAATTGAGCATAATGGATGCGAGCTTATGTACAAAACCTAATTATCTGAGGGGAAGTAATCTGAAAAGAAAATCTCCTGGTAAGCTTCTTTAAGTTTAATGAATGTACAAGACTTTACAAACAAATGCTAACGTTACCTCATTATTATTGTTAGTAATGCTAATCTTCCAGCTAATTATCAATTATCCCAGATTTAGCATCCCAGACCACTTATGTAAATAAGGGACATTGATCCTAGTCAAACTACTTGCCACTAGTGACCACATTTTTTCAAAACTTTTTGTTGAACCAGTGAATGAAATTAGTAACAAAACTAATGGTCGTAAACAAATAGCCCAGTGGTTTTAGTGTAGCTGGTAAATGAAATGAAAGTGATACAGTATATTATATCTACTGTACATCCTCAGGTTTTGTGTCTTACGGGCTACACCATGTGTTCCAACAGTTCGATCCGACCCAGAGATCTAGAAAATACAAGCAAGGTTTCTAACAATCCAAACAACAATACCGTCATCATTAAATATTGGACTAGTACTTTATAGCACTGTAAAGCAACAGATGTGAATTGAATGGAACCTAACCCCCCTATTTGAGGTCTTTGTTACAAATGCAGCTTCCAGTTAGAGTAGTCAGTTGCATGGATTACCGTTAGCCACAGTATTGTTTGTTCCCCTGGCTATTGACTCCCTGGCCCAGAGCTGCCCTGGCTTATTTACACGTCCCTCTGTCAAAAACTTCCCTCACTGCAGAATGAGAACAATCCGCCTGCATCCTTTAGCTATTAGAAATCTAAGCCCACATTGGAGATCAATAGCATCCTATTTCCGCTCTGCATGTCAGGGCCTCAAATTGAATTCCAGGATGGACTTCAGTTCAATAAAAAACCCTGCAGGATTTGTTACAAGTCAACCTAAAGCTGATAATTTACTGCATCGAGCATTATCACATTAACACGGTATGGAGTACAGAAGTGCAGTAGCCTATGTATGTTTTTAAATTGAAACAATCATCCCACTAGCTGATTTCACCCCCTCTCTTTAATAAAAATAATAATTTCAACGCACACATGGTTAAGAACCAAGGACACAACATTTGATACAGTCTTTTACACAAATTGTATTAGTGATGAGGGCATGCACTCCTTCCCCTAACCCCTAACCCTAGCAATGTGAGGGTCACGTTCCACCTATGAAAGCATTGTGTCACGTACACCACTGTGAGCCGGTCAATACTTATTACTGCCTAACAGCTTAAAGATGAATGATTTTACAGTGAGGGAGGCCAGAGTGGGTTTGTGCATCATCAGCATACGACGGGAGGAAGTGGGACTGCTCTGACTATGATCCTGTGTCAATTCTCCCTTCCCTGACCCCTTTATCTATACACACCAGGGAATGTGGAAGGAAGAGACATGCAGACAAGAGGCCTTTACTTGCTGAGCTAGGCTTGGATATGTAGACTTCAGGGTGGAGTGGAATTGTAAACAATAAACAAAACCAGGAAAATGCATTATCAACTTACAGAACATATACAATCTTTGGTCTAGATGGGATGTATAGGATTCATGCTGGTCTGTATGAACTAAATCACTGGCTCCCAAAGTGGGGGTCGGGACCCTCCGGGGGGTCACAAGACACCGAGGGAGGGCTACTAGCCTATAAATTACTATAAAATATTACATTTACATTTGCATTTAGCAGACACTTTTATCCAAAGTGACTTACAATCAGTACATTTGTCAACAGTTGAACTGGTTAACCACCAGTTATTGCAAGCAAATAACAGTCTCCTAGAACAAGGACAGCATCATGTCATCAGGTTACTTAACTTAAGATTTTAAGTACATAACTCCAACGTTATTATTCACTTGAAAGTTATCTTTCACTCCTCAAAACAGTCATGAATTGCTAGCAGCCTGAATTCCGGCAAAGTGCTTAATATTCTAAGAGCTTTATCTAACGGAGTAGAAAGGAGAGGAAGGAGGATTTTTTTTTTGAAAGTTTAGTAACTCCTGAACTAAATGTTGATTTAGGCTGGACTACAGTTTGTTATCATTTAGGCGTCTCTGATCACGAGCAGCTTACTGTACAGAAGCAGGCAGGGGTTCAATGTCTTCCTCAGGGACTCTCCTGCAGGTTGTGTGGGCTGTTGCAGTGACTGATGCTGGTTAGGACAGAGTCTCTGGCCACTAGTCTTTGCTGGACCTCAGGGTTAAAGGATGGCTTTATCTAATCAGTAAATCAGCCGTTAACAAGACTGGACTTGACTTCCTTGCCCTCTGCTGACCTGTGAGGCGCTGTTTGGAGTTAATCCCAGCCAGAAGAGCAGATGGCATCCATGCCATGTTCTGCTTGAGTGAGCACCCCCATGCTCGCTGTACCCTGCCTTGCCGTCCCCTGCTTGGCTACCCAACGTCTCCCTGACCCCCAGAGCCCTCAACCTTTGTCCCCTGGTCTTGACAATACCCACGTGTGTTGTATGGAGGGTGTGTGTGGGGGCTGCACTTGTTTTTGCTGACAATGCCTTTAACGGAGACAGCCCCGCTTTCTCTCTCTCCTTTTGCTTCCTTTCTTCTTCCCTTTCCTCCTTTCTTTCTTTTTTTTTCTCCTCCTCAGAGCCCCCTGGGCGCCTCACTCATCTTCTACCAAACCATGACTATGGACAGTAAAGGGTCAAGACTACAAAACGGGTGCGTCACCTGTAAAGGGGGCCACTGTGAGTTGTGCCTCGTGGGGACATCCTCCTCTTTTGTGAGAGTCACTATCACTACAATAGAGCACTAATGGGAGGCTTAGATTTCCCTAAGTGACACTAATAAATGGATGTGGATGCAGTCTGATTGTTACCCTCCCTGTATCACCACACTTAAATTGGCATGAAGCTTTAAACGTGCCTTTGAAGGGACTAAAACACTTGTTTTGGGGATTTTTAAGTTCTTTGCTACATGTTGTATTCACTTGGTAGCCTTAAGACGGGGGTGGTTTTACACAAAACAGGTTTTGCAGGTTTGCCATGGATCTTGCTGTCTGGGAGAGTTATGTTATTTTTGTGTAAGTGATGTAAAAGTATGGGATTACACCTTGCTTTTGCTATGAGAAGCAATGTTAACAGAAAAACAAGTGAGTCATAATCTTAGCTATGTCACAGTTGGGACTTGAATAACCATCATCATCTTTAACATAGAATTTGCATCAGTCTAGCTATATCTGTAGTCTTCTTTGCACATCCACAGACAATTTACCTGCCCCCACCCTTACTTTGAAGTAGCAGTTTTCAAATGGAACAATCTGCAGCTAGAGGCTCATTAATCTGAATGAATGTCTCCAAAATGAACTGCTGAGAAGAAACCCCGAAGATAAATTAACTAAAATATTTCTGTATGTTGTTTTCACTTTAACATCAAACGGGCACTGATAATCACATGTTCGTTAGGTTATTGCTATCAAGTAGAATTCATTGGCATGTACGCTGTCTTTTAATGACTGTTTTCTATTTGTCCAGGCCTCTTGAAGGGTAGCGTAGTTGTTGTATTAATTACAATGGCTATCAGCAGTATCAGTGGGCAACCCAAAAGTTCCTTTTTCTCACCATGCTATTCACTTTTACCTCTTGAGATGTGTGTTATGGACACACAGACATTGTATCTGGGAGTCGAACTGTTTTGTCTGGCATGGATCCCTCTTGTCTTTTTCTCCCTCCACTCTCTTCATCTCCCTCATTCTCTGCATCCTTCTCTCCGTCTCTCTGTCTATTCCTAGTTCTGGCCTTCCCTTGCACCCCCCTAAAATATAATATTAAAAAAGGATTACCCAAAAAAAACATGGGTAATTTCCTGCTGTCCTGAGAACCATTTAAATGACTTTCACCACAACGCACCCTCTCTCTTTCTCTCACGCGCGCGCACACACACACACACACACACACACACACACACACACACGCACACGCACACGCACAGACACACACACACACACACACACATTCACACACAGAAAACTAGGGCATTTAGTCGACCAGCAGAGATTTGGAGAGCGACAGAGTCAACAGAGGGGGATTGGGGAAGGGTGTGGGCCGGAGTTTGTCTCTCGCTGTCTCTCTCCCAGAACAGAGTTGGAGGGCTTGTGGCAAGCGTGGGGGATGGAGAAACAGAAGTGTAACTCCCCAGCGACCGTCCCCATGCCAAGACGAGAAAGAACAGGAGAAAAATAGAGAGAGTGATAAGTACAGGGGAGAAGAAGGTGGGGCAGGGTGTGAAATAAGCTTAAAAGCGAAGAAGAATAGAACTGACTACAAGACTGCAAAGTGTATGATTCAGGTCTGACTGTTGGCTCAATTATATTGTTGTGCTATTTAGTAATTTGGGCTTATAACTAGAAACATCAGGAGTTCATTATAGGGATAATATAGTTCATTATAGGACGGAATATATATACAGACAGAATAAAATTTTAGGGTAAATGAAAAAAGTAGTAGTAGTTATAATAAAAAGCATTGGAGTAGACTTCAGAGAAGTGACAAAACAATGTTTATTTTTCTCATTAAAGGTCCAATAAGCAGTTTTCCCCTGTAAACTGTGGACTGTATGCTGACACTTCGCTTGATGCAGCTGTTCCCATGCTAACCCTATGTAATTTCTACTACCTGCTACCAGCTCTATGTAGCTAAAAAAGAGCTCATAAAGATCTTGTTAGTCAGTTACTACATGGTCTAAAACAGATTTAAGATCATATGTATTACATTTTTAGTCTAAATGATTTCTAAGTGGACTTACAGTATATGAATAAATATACAAGAATGTCAGTAGCTAACTGAACATGTGAGATGTATACTGTATATTAAATATGTAATATAAATTTTTGAAAATATGTAATATACATTTTAACAAATATTAAAACGGGAAAGGATACCTTATTATAGGAGTGAAAATAGGTAAAATAGTCCCTAAATAACCATTATAGTTTAAAGATTGTTAGGCCTAACTAATTTGACAAATTTTTAAAATTACAGTTTTCTACTCGTGATTTGTAAATCTCTCTTTCCCTGGGCATACGTTCCTGTTTACGCACGTAGTCTTAGAACGAGTGCAGAGAGAAAGAAAGAAGAGGGGAAGAGAAGAAGAGGTTATGTTCTCCTCTCTTCCGCTCTATTCAGGAGTCACACTGACCTCCATTCACCGACTATACTGGTGACCAATACACCCACTGTAATATTACACTCTGGGACCCTGCTTCATACGCACACAAACACGCGCACACACACAGTGACAACAAAACCTTTTCATGATCTACTGTTTGTGCTTACACGCGACGTACACACACAAACACACACACACAAACACACACACACACACTGTGCTTCGCAAACAATCCCTCCTTTATCCCCGTCACTCTACAAACCACACACCTACGTGGGCACATGCACATTTGAAATTGCGAACAATGTGCGACTGGCATGCATGTGCATGAATCTGTAATACGTGCGACTCCTCTGAAGGGCTTGACCTATACATGTGTCACACACACACACACACACACACACACACACACAGCCACTATCGATGGTGTACAGTGTATGGGCCAGCTGCCAGAGTGCCTACGTCCTTCCCACTAGTGGTTATAATACACACATTGTGGCCTTCTGGATCAGGAGTGGGTTAACAAGTCCCTCAATGTGCCTGGGGTCCCTCCAGATAAGCTATTGTAAGCATTTCAGTGTTGCCATATAGCTGGGTCTATGTAGGTCAATGGGTCACAGGGACTTACTGCCGTGTATTATGCAGGAATTATGTCTGTCTCTTCTGTCCAAATACCTCTCCCTAGCTACCACAGATAATCACCCGCAGATTATCTCTTATTGAATGGTGCCTTTAATCAAAGACAGCTTAGGGAACGTAGAGGATGTATGTTTAGGTGTTTTGATGTAAACATTGCAGCAAAGGGCTGGCCATCAGAGGTTACTCTGGTCAAAGCATCCAGGGTTGACGTGTGATTACAGGCTCTTCTTCAGCCCGGCAGAAGGTCGAGGCAACAAACGGTGCTGTGAAGCGTGGGTCAAGTGAATGACGGAGCAGAGTTACGTCGCTGGGACTTTGACGTGAACGTCCTTAAGATAAAGTTTCTTGGAGATCAATTGGAGTCTCTATTATGTCTCTCTCTCTCTCTCTTATTGGCTATATATATCTTAGTGTCTCCTGTTGTGTAACGATGGGCGTGCACAGGCCGTGCACAGGCCGTGCACAGGCCGTGCACAGGCCGTGCACGCTCCGTACCTCCCGGCCTGGCTGCGCACCTGTGGGGGGGATTAGCCCCACGCAGGTGCGACCCCTTACTTTTGATTAGGGACCTTATTTAGGTTTCCCGGCAGCGCTAGGTGCTGTCGGTCATTGTTTGTTTGTTTTTACAACTGTACGTTGTGTGTTGCTTTATTAAAACGCTATTATGAGTACCCTACTCTCCTGTCTGCTTGCATCGTTCTCTGGCTTGCGCTTACACTCGCCATCCCACTATCCACACCGTTACATGTTGTCCATCTACAGTTATTTACCTATCCCTCCTTCACTCTCTTTCTGTCCTTGTCTATCTGTCTATCTATCTGTCTATCTATCTGTCTATCTATCTAGCCATCTATCTGTCTGCCCTTCTATCTGAAAGATAAAGAGCAATAATGCAGGCGTAGCGACAATTTTGTTGGGCCAAGGTGGTTTTTCTCTCGCCTGGGCGCGTTTGCTAATTTCCCGTCTCGCCTTGTCATCGCTTGTGCCGAAAATGGGCATGGGGCGTAGTAGAGGGTGTGTCAGTCACGTCTTAGCACAGACGCAGGTGTTGTATGGTAGTTTCGGGGCTTTGGGAGAAGGTGCACTAAGCACAGACTTATCCAAAATCACACATGCCACTTTTGTGTAGGCTATGTTATGTTGGCCTATTTAGTGAATAATGTAACTAATGACTATGGTCCTTAATCTATTTAACCACAAAATAAAATAAATGCACATGTATCATTGTCTTCCAACATAAAACAGTCAATGTGTGTCATTAATCATTGAAAACAGGGATTTCAATATTTCTATATTTCTCTCATTCAACCTGAAAGGACTAACTGATTATCCTAGGCTAATTTACCCGTGATCACAACTATTGAAGGTCTCCTGCTGTGTTCATAGAATGCGCAGGAAAGCGAGAAAGACGCTGGTGAGAACGAAGACATGTTAAACGGTAGCCTGTCAAATAATCATGTATGCGTGTTGGAATTGGTGTTTAATGTCTGTTGTCTTTCACAATCTTTGTAGGAACTATGGAATACATAATTGGCAGTAGGTCTAGATGGCGTGGATAAGCACAGAGGCCCTCGTTTACAAAATGAGTGTAGGACAGAAAAGTGGGTGTGCGGTCATTTCCACGCAAAACTCATGTCAAATCTCACCTCGTGTACTTGCAGCATAGTAAATCTGGCGTAGTCGGATAATAGTTATTCATGACAGACATCTAACCATGCGCAGGCACATATTCATCAGTTCAAAATATGGAGCCTATGGAAAACATTCTATTGTGAAAAGGCCTACATTGACTTTGTGTACAATTAACAGGGTTAACAGTTTTTTTGGTGTAACATTTCATTTCATTTTGAGAGGCTACTGATGACACAATTATAAGCAATTAAAATTAAGCAATTAAAAGCAATGGGTAGATTAACTGAATAGAAATGTGAGAGGATACATGCTTATTAAGTCCCCTATTTAAACAAGAGCTTTAGTAGTCATCAAATCTAAATTATCAGGAAAAAAAAGAAGTCATCCATGAATCAAATCTTGGCAATGGCAGATTGCGCCCTCTTTATGGAGAGTGATGAGTGGAAGTCGCTTTCCTCTCCCAGGGCATCTCCTCGTAGAATTATGCCACGATTTGGAGCCTCAGTTGGGGAGAGAAACCCGACGCTCCAATGCCATACCTGTGCCAGAGCAGGTGCTCTCCACATTGGGGTTTTTGGCCACCGGGACCATTCAGTGCGAGATCAGGGATATGTCTGGTATCTCACAGCCAACAATAAGTAGAACTATGCCAGCAGTGTTGACGGCTATCAAGTCCCGTTCTCGTCGATATCGTCAGCGGGGGAAATCTGCTCTACACGCCAGAGAAAGTGTGTAACATCATATTGGCCTGTGGGGTTCTGCACATTATTGCTTAGGATAATAGGGTGCCAAGGAGACAGGACCTGATTCATCACATTTAATAAGGTAAAATGTTATTTGTTCAATGTTTTTACTAGGGCTGTGCTAAAATATCGATACAGCGATATATCGCCATATTTATTTTCGCGATATACTAAATCGATTTCCA
>JAOEHI010002652.1:0-11459 GCA_025447815.1 Percopsis transmontana
CTGTTTCTGACAGTTTGGTCAGAAACATGCACACCAGTAGCCCGCTGGAGGTCATTTTGTAGGGCTCTGGTAGTGCTCCCCCTGTTCCTCCTCGCACAAAGGAGCAGATACCGGTCCTGCTGCTGGGTTGATGCTCTCCTCGTGTAACGGCCCGTCTCCTTGTATCTCCTCCATGCTCTTGAGACTGTACTGGGAGACACAGCAACCCGTCTTGCAATGAGGAGCTGGACTGCATGTGCAACCTGAATGGGTGGCACATGCTGATCCTACCAGTAGTGGTAAAGACACTAGTAAAATGCCAAACTATAGAAGAATCAGTCAGGAAGGATAAGGAGAGAGCAATTGTCTGTGGCCACCACCTGTGACTTTGTGATTTAATTGTCTATTGTGGACAGGACACTCTTGAATAAGAGATATTTTTAATCTCATGAGCTTTTCCTGGGTAAATAAAGGTTCCATTGTTGGGGGTTGTCTTGCTGTTGCCTCTCCAGTGCACCTGTTGTCACTTTCATTTGCACCAAAACAGGTGACATTGATTCACAGTCGTTTATGCTTCCTAACTGGACAGATTGATATCCCTGAAGTTTATTTGACTTGGTGTGATACTGTGATGATTACTTGTTCCCTTAATTCTTTTGAGCAGTGCATATATGCTTGTATATGCTTCAATGCTTTTTATGAGCGTGATGACAAGCAAGGTCTTGAAAACTGCAGAAGCGTGCAGGAAGTGAATCTGACCTGCTTATTTGGGATAGGAATAGTGCCCGGCCATGTCTTGTTCTGGGGACTGGTGAAATCTGTTGGCCCATTTACATTCACAGCTTTTATCCAAAGCGACTCACAATCAGTACAGTTGAACCAGTTAAACACCAGCTATTGTAAGCAAACATCATTCTCTTAGAATAATGACAGCATCATGTCAAGCTTATGCATTTTTTAGTATGCATTACTCAATATATTTCTATTAAAATATCATTCAATCCCCAATAATAATTAATTGCCAGCAGCCTAAATACCGGCAAAGTACTTAATAATTGAAGTGCTGATCTATCAGAGCAGAAATGAGAAGGAGGATTTATTTAAATAAGGAAATGAGGATAGACAGAAGAAAAAAGGATTGTGATAGAGGACCTGTTAGTGGGAGTGCTATGAGGTAGAGATGTCGGTGGCTGAGGTACCAAGGTGTATTCTGAAGAGGTGGAGGTGGATTTCAAGTCTCTTGCGGTGCGGTATCTTGCTATACAGTACAAAGGCCAACCAAAGGCCCTCCAAAGACAAAGGACCCCCGGGCACTTGCCTGGTGTGCGCGGTCAGTAATCTGGCCCTGGTCGTGTGTATTTGTGTGGAAAACTCCAGACCCCGTGGAGGTTTCACCCCCCCCCCCCCCAAAAAAAAACAACAACACACAATTGCAGAAGGTGGATTTACCCGTCCTCCCCATTACTTTGGCTTGTTGGTAAAGCTCTTGCTAATGAGGAGACAATTAGTCCAGATGAGGCTAGCTTGGCCCCCCACTTTCCTGGCTATTGTTGCTTCATAACCCCATGGGGTGCCCAGCTGTGCATCTCATTGTTCCCTTCCCACATGCAAATTGGGAAGAAACGGCTCTTTTGTGATGACAAGTCCATAAATTGAGGGGGCTTATTGGGTTTTCTTTTGGTAGCCTATAGTCTTTGCATGGGAATTTAAAATCTGTAGTTAACTGTGACTAGAGATGTTACTGAAAATAATACAACATTTTAAGGGGTTCTATAGATATTTGTGTATTGAAACCCCTTTGTTTGTTTGGTTTATTCTACTGGTGTACACCAGCTTGACATTCTCTAATATCCTGGGGCATTAACAAATTGTTATAAAGATTTCATATTACCTTACTGCACGCATCAACAATAATAATAATAATCATCCAGAAGGGGGCGCTATGGACGCACAATTAATATATCGTTTCAAGGGCTGCATTTTTTTTTTTTCATTTGCATGTAAAACTTGGCCTATTTTATTCATTTGTTCTTTAGCTCTTTTAGTGCCAAACTTAACTGAAAGTTGTCGCTTGAATCTTAGATATGCATATTAAATATTAAAAGCATATTGTGCGCCCCCAGGGGTCCTGGCCCCTAGTTGAGGACCACTACACTAAACAATAGGCCCTAAGATACCAAAGAACTGTACTGTACACTGCCACGTGACCTCTGCAGTACTAAAATAATAAAATATTTCCCGAACACGTTCAGTTGATATAGGGTTACATTGTTGCGCATGGTCAGTTACACAACCATGCCATAGGCCTACAGTTACGTTTTAATAAATATTTGATATATTAACAACGTTTTAGAATATAAAATAACAGGCTTGTACTGGCATACAGTTATTTTTTGCTAATGTAACCTAATGGTGAGTGGAAACCCTGCTAGTCTGCCTATTTAAAGAACCAGGTTTCACCAGAACCAGGTAAAATAAAGACCGGCCAGGAATCAAGACAGAGATGTGATTAAATTATATAATAGAAGGAAGGAAGGAACACAGGGTGGCGAGTGCTAAGTTAGTTTATTGACAAAGTTATTAATAAAATCTTTTTCATACTTCTTCTTAAGCCCTTTGCTCCTCTAGGGAGCATAGAGCTTCGACGAATGTCCTCCACTTCACTCGGTTGTTGGCGGTTCTTTCGAGATCTTTCCATTTGAGCCCACTCCCAGACAACTCTTCTCCAGCTGTTCCCGGGGCGACCTCTTTTTCTTTTTTCCTTTATCCACAGGTACACATTGCTTACTTTGTCTCTCCACCAGATGTTTACTATTCTCCCGAGGCCTGTGTTAGTAAATGTTTGCAACCTGTTTGTTTTATGTTTTGTTGTTCTCCATGTCTCTGCATACAGCAACACCTGCTTCACTTTGGAGTTAAAGATGCACATTTCATATAGAATAGTTGACATAAAATGTTCATAATAGACACTGATAAGAATACTGTAGATGCTGCACTGAACCAAATATGACCTATGTGCGAGGTGGGGCATTTCACGGCAGGGGTGCATATTACGGCACCACACCGATAATTTGCAAGTAGGCTAGCAGCGTCAAGTCAAAGTCAGTCATTGAATTTATCATAGGCACCGAATAACACAGAATTATTCTGTACAGAGAAATTCTTATTGCGTCAGACGCAGCACGCCATAAGTCCTAGAGCGGTTTTTGCAGAAAGCCATTCGGTCGCGTTTAACTGCACAACCATGAAGTCAAGAGCAGAAGGAAAAGACGGGTGTGAAGGCCAGGTGAGGAAGATCACCCACTTATATTGAAAGTGGCTATGTCATGTTCACTACCGCACCTCCTGATCAAGCCTGTAGCTTCACTACACTAACCTGTTTTGTTAACATAATTCTGGTAAGTTTGTTTTTGCTAAAGTTCACGTGTAGCAAGTTAATGCATCTTGCTAACATGTTTAAGTAGACAAGCCTATATCTCTTTCAACTATCTTAATGTTAAAACTTCCATACAGGCACCATGGCAACCACAAAAGCCAAGAACACATCAGGTCTTGTATTTTCAGGGCACTGTAATAAGTAAATAAACGACCAGTATAATTACACGCCTAAGGCTTGGTATAAAATTACTAATACTTGTTGCCTCTAATTAGCCTGCAATTGAACCAATCATTGTAATGTACTGTTAACTGTTACAGCAACCTATGGACTTGAGGCATCAAGACTGGAGGCAAAGGGGCAAAACTATGATGAGAATACATGCAGCACATTTGCATTTCCCAATGTGTGTGTAAATGTTATACAACCAACCAACCCCTCAAAATATTAGTAGTTCCTATCTGGAGACCCCTACATGCACAACAAGGTCCTGAACAATTTATACAAATATAGCAAAACATAATAGCATAAAACGTTATAAAACAAACAAGCAACCATAAATCCCACTGAAAACATGAAACAAACATTTCACATTTCTATTAAAGCTAACAAACTAGAATAAACATATTATCAAAATGACATTATAACCAAAAAGCATCTCATTCCCACTAGGGATCCTGAACCCATATTTCTGGACCACCAGAAGAAACAATAGTAGATTTGCAGTGCATACAATTTTTTTAATTTGCTTCCACTGCAGATATTTTGGAGGGAAACAGATGGAAGTAGACCAAACCGCACTGTCTAGACTAGAGAGAGAGTCAGTGTTTGGATTCTCCATTTGTCCAGTCACTCACTCAAATCTCCCTAGGGGATGAGGGCAGACAGCTGTTGATACGTTTCGGACATTACATGGATGTACGCTGCCACATAATTATGCGCTGGGTATTTGTAATTATTATCTCTGTTGCATAAACAAACGACAGAACATCTGTACCACGTGTTAGGCCATTTACATCAAAGTCGCTATTTTTGGATAAGTACATTTGTAATTGACGTATCTCTTCACAACACAAATAAAACTTTATAACACAAATCTGTCAAAACATTTGTCAACTCTGTCAACACTTTCACAAGACAGGCCGCAATGCATGATGGTCAACGTCGATCAATGTGGGGTACTACAGCTTCTGTACCCTACATGCACTGTATAGTGAATGCAATTTACAACATTACAAAATTGCCGATTCGCTATATAGTGGGCGAGTGGACGTTTCGTACACGGTCAAAGACACATGGTAACCAAGGAAATTAAATGTTGACAATATCGTTAGACAACCTTTCTTCCTAATATTATATTATTAATAATGGCAATTAACGCTTTTTCTAACGATGGTGGCACACCACAGTGGATTTGGGGTTTAATTCAACAAAACAAGACTTCTGATTGGCTAGATGCCAATCCTAAGGGGTTAATGGGATTGAACCAAAACTGGGCTTGTTATTATTTTTTGTTCCACTTCTCTTCTCCGGTAGACCAATCCCGCTGTTTGAGGCAAGATGCGTCACTACCTGTGTGCTGCAGATGTAATCCCCTCCCCCCCACAGGAATGTCTCACCTAGACACCTGACCAGATTAGCCATTTCTGGCCCCTGGGAGGCAGAGCGAAGCACGGTAGGTTCTCCTCGCCATTCGTGTGTCACTTCCTGGTTCTTTGGTAATTGTGTCATTGGTCCTCTTTCTATTTACCTCGTTTACCTAGTTCATTGTCTGTGTTGAATTGATTTTTACCTGTGTCTCCCCATGTGTATTTAAACCCTCATGTGGCTTCAGTTCATTCTGTTACTTGTGTTTGGGCGCTCTCTACAGTATTTGGCTGTTTCCTATAATCCTGTTCCCTGTTTCTCCTGTGGTCTTGCCAGTAAAGATTCCTCATAGTACTAGCCTACATATTTACCTATGTGTCGTGCATTTGGGTCCAGTCCTAGCCGCGTAACATTATGTCTTCATCTTAATAGAAGTAGCCTATATGTAAAGTAATCTAAAGCTTTTGCAATAGGTTGAACTATATAAAGATTTAACTTTGTTTTCTGTCATACCAGAGCAAACACCTTATTGGATGGCTGAAATTAGGATAGCTAATGGCATTTATTATATTGAAGAGAGTGCTTATCAATAATCCCCCCACCATTAAACCTGGTTCTTGTCTAAAATGTAACATTCAAAGGGCTGTCGAAGAAGTTTTTAATTTTACTTTTTTAATTTTTTTTTTTTAAAGGAGTAAACCTGATGTACACAAAGATGTAATATTAATTCAAATAAATATTCCCAATCTAAACACATTTCTTTTACAACATGAACCATTTTTGTGACCATGCTACCACCCCAACGCTGCCTTTCACATCTCTTATTGTTCAATAGACCTTGATGAAGCAATCTGTTGGACAATTTCTAATAACAACGCACCGACAGAAGAGGCGATGAGGCAATCTGTTCTCTGGCAGCCAATGATATTTTAGAGAGTGAAAAAGTGATGAACCGCCAGGCTTGTACGCATTGAATGTAAATAAGGTGCCACACTGTTTTAATAGGATGTGTTGGATCCCAGTACACTGTCCGTTTATCTCTCCTATTCACTGGCAACAAGCCAGGCCATTATCATATACAGTGTTAACCACTTTCGGTGAGATATACGGACTAGTACAATGATATTAAATGTACGTTATATGAAGATATGTAGTTTTTTTTTTTTTTGTGCACTTCAGAGTAGCCATCTTGTTAATTTTCGACACAGAATGACTGAAATGTGTGTAAGGGATATATATATATATATATATCTCATATAATAATTTGATTACTTTTTAGAGCCACATTAAACATGTACTGTTGTTGTTAAATGTTCATTACCTCACTAAAAGGCAGGCCATTATGATATTGTATCGCATACAATGAATGAACTGTACAGTATATTTACTTTAGACCAATGCAACTACACAATGTGTTCATGAAAAATGAAATTTAGGCTATGCTAAATAGCTGGCAGTTAAAAGGTTAAAAAGCGTTGATTTTCAGGGTGCAGAGCATGTGCAATGCCCATTATGGTCACTAAGTGGCGCTGCTGGTTTTTGTAAGAGAGGAGGCTTGCCTGCAAGAGTAAGATTAGTCCATGGATTAATGCGACACCAGAATCCTATCAATGCCAGACTGGGGAATATGGATAGATGCGATCCAACCTCTCCATTCTTTTTCTTTCATCAGTTCTTTCATTGTGCCCTACACGATTTGATGCAAACCCACAGTAGCAATACCCAGCGTGGATTTGCCTCTTTAGACATAGATGTTCCACCTGGGGAAAAATTGAAATAAATTCTTATCTTAAGCAGGTCATAATGACCTGCTTGAGACTTGAGAAAAAAAGCCACTGTCAGGATGTCAGGCAAAATGTTGCCAGAAAATTCTGTAAAAGCCCGATGTTACAGAGCTACTTTTCTGCAGTAGGAAGCTGGCTGAAAATTACACGTCTGCATGGATATTTGCACCGTCTGCATATATGCGCTGGACTATGAGGCTGTGAAATGTACGAATACTGCATAGCTCTGTATATCTTTTAATAGACATCAAAAAAGGTTTTTGTAAGAGACTTATGATGAAAGGGATTAGGTCTTTGCTTCAGATGGTCTCGTGTATAATTAAACTGTCACAAATTAACATTTTCCACAAAACGTATGTATCACAAAAATATTCCTGAGTGTGACAGCAATACACTTTTGGCTTAATGGAAGTTTTCTCTGTCACTGTGAAATGCAGGTTAAGCCCAGTATTTATGGTTGCCTGTAATTGCATCTTGTCCGGTTTGCAATGGTTAGTTTATACTTTTTTGCACTTGCGTATCTTGCTTGGCTATGTATATCAGATGGAGTGGCATTTTTTTTTTAGGATTTTAAATCAAAATTAGTATCTATATAATACATTACACTGATCAATCATAACATTAGAACCACTGACAGGTGAAGTGAGCAACACTCATAATCTCGTTATCATGGCACCTGTCAGTGGATAGGATATATTAGGCAGCAAGTGAACATTTTGTCCACAAAGTAGACGTGTTAGAAGCAGGAAATATGGACAAGCGTAAGGATTTGAGCGGCTTTGACAGTACCTATCAAAAGTTCACAACTGCAGCAAACTGCAGCACTCTTTTTACAGTGTTTCTCCAACACATTTTCAGAGTTTCAAATTTGTCACCGTTCTCCCGGTCTATTTGTTTTTTACCGGGTTTTGAAACCTTGTGATTGGTGATCTGAAAACTGGTGCGCAAATTTTGGGGAAAAGTTTTGACACATTTAAACTTTTAAAATTTTGATTCAATTTGCAATTGTATTACAGACTGTATTTTCAGAGCTGAGTTTGCAACACCCACTTTTCCGAGATTTGCCCACACAGTTGCGAGTTTGCGAGTCATGTGATATCTGGCAGCGTTCTCTCGCAGCTCTGATCTAAAACGCATATACAAGGAAAATGCAACGAAAACGCATACGCAAAATAGTGTTTTCAGAGATTTGAAATTTCAGGCTTGCAAATTTTTTTTTTTTTGAGTTTCAACCTTTCAAAGCTTTTTTTTTTTCCAGCTTTGAATCATGGCATGATATTCATCCCATAAATTTTCCCCTGAAGCTTACAAAATGTAATATAAAAAATAGAGGCATGCTATCAACGTCCAACAAAGCACATTTTAGAGCATGACCTCCGTTTAAAAAAGGGCGCACTCTCGTGAGCGTGTGTGTGTGTGACACGCGTGCGTGAGCGTGTGTGTGACACGCGTGCGTGAGCGTGTGTGTGACACGCGTGCGTGAGCGTGTGTGTGTGTGTGTCCCGCAGGGATCACTATGCCACCGCTGCTTCATTAATCTCTCAGTGTCGCGGGACTCTCCTGAACTCTGAGCCAAAAGAGAACAATCTCCCCCCCCCCCCCCCGGTGGGGAAATGTAGTGTTTACCCTCTGTGTACCCGGGCGCGATCTTCAGTTCAACCGCACTTAGACGAGGCAATGACAAAGGCCCCGCAGCGAGATATGAGTGCTGCGGCCCCGGGGGTCTTAACCGGCTGGGGATCTTATTGTTAAATGTTGTCTTTTTAAATCTAGGAGGCATGGTAGGTCCATGCAAAGGCAGGTCAATGCTTGTGTCCTTGAGCCTCGTAGGCTGTCCACGCATGGAACCGTGCTTTAGTAAATATTTTTGCATGTATTAGGGATGTAATGGTACAGTGAGCCCACAGTTCGGTAGGTATCACATTTTTTGGGCCACGGTATGGGTACGGTTTCGGGATATTTTATATTTAAGAAAAGAAGACTCAACTGTCATATGCCCTTTGACCCTTTCTCAGGGGAAAAAAAAACAACAGGGTGCTTTTCGACTGCAGAAAGAGCAGGTTGCAGGAATGTTTACAGGAACAGCCCTCTTATCGTCCCTTTCAACCTCCACCGGTAAGAGTTAAATAACAACAGTTCTCAGCAAAGAGAAAAATACTGCTCATCTTTCCCTGCTTTCATTCGGACACCAAGCGTAGAAGTGCTGGCTGCGCCGAATCAGGATGCTGCGAGCTGGGGGCATTTTGATGTCATGCATTCTGAGCTTGGCCTTTTTCTAGTGAAATAATACAGATGCATAGTATATAACCAGTTAAATTCTTTCACCATATAAGGGATAACCTGGTGATCTCAGATTACAGGAAGTTAAAAGAAATAATCATATAGCTTCGTTTCAGACAAAGAACTGTCTCAAAGCGCACAAGAGTTGCTTTGACGTTGACTGTGATCAAGCGATGACCCCTCTCAGTATCACAATCTTCACCTTCGGAGGGCAGTTTGAAAGCTGCCACCGTGTCATTACCTCTTTGTCACTTGTTGACGGACATCTGCTTTGAGGTGACCACAACAAAGCTTCTTCTGGTGACTTACTTGCTGACACAATGGTCCAATCAAAGGGAGAGGGTGACCGGAGGGCAATCTGTCTAGTGATGGCTAGTCTGTCTGTGCAGATGAGCTAATGGTATTATGCTAGCTGTTTGCTCTTGAAAGGCCATTTAACGTTTTATATATTCTTGCAGAACTTTGGCCTCACCCACCTACTTTAGCCAAGAACTTGTGTGTGTATAAATTAATATACTAGAAGATGAAAATCTATTCAGTCTTTTTAAAAGACTACTTTAGCTGTTCCAGGCCCGTGTTAAAAGACATTATCATCTCCAAAAACATGACACTTAACCAAAACTCCCCAAATGACTGCTAGTTCATTAAGATAATGCATCTGAAAACACTCATATGAAATTGCTTAAGAAGCTTGTCATTAATAAAGTGCAAGATTGCACTTTATTAATCCCTTGTGGCGGATACTCCGTTATTGCGCCTGCAGGGATAAAGAGAAATGGTGTAATAGTCCAAAAAAGAAATATGGTGCAAACTGTTAGATAAATGAATTTATCTGAGTCCTCGTTGTTTTGCTTGAATATGTTTATTTAAGCTTGGCCACGGAGAAACGCATACATCATGGATGTAGAATGTTTCTGAGGAAGAGAGGAAATCTCCTGATGTTTATACTGATGAACAAGCCAAAAATGGAGGTCAAACACTCAATGGTGGGGTGGAAAGGTTTATGTGGGCCTGAGGCTGATAACTCAGTCATGTGGGTGGATGGGAACTCCATGATAGGTCACCAGACTATATGATGGTCTGTCCTTTGGAACCTTCCAATATCAGGATCATTTTCTCTCTCACAAACCAGCAAATAAAACACAATAATACATGAATAAGACAAGCCTCCAATGCAATGCAACAGCATTGTAGGCTCTATCTACTGCTAGTACTGCTACCGCTATACAGGCTCTACATATTGTTGTTCCAAAACACATCTGTAATATGGAAGTTAGGAAGGTAGTCATAAAGCGGGTTGAATTCTCTGAATTGCAGCCAGTAACTGTCTGTTTATCTTTTATAAAATACATTTTTCATGTTCCTATTCCATTTTCCTTTTTAATTTCCACATTCAACACTAGGCGAAATGTTTGTTTTTGTGTAGCGTATGCTGAGTGAAGCACAGCACATTTGTTGTTTAAACAGGTTCGCAGTTGACCTTCATGCATGCATAACCGCAGGAAAGCCTGAATCCCAGACTAAGCGATTGTAATATACCTAATGATGATATCGTAATGGGGAGAAGGCAAGGATCTTTTCTTTGTCCATACCTACCTTTTTAACAGAATGGAGCATTCTCCTGTCCGTATATTTGAAGTGGTCTCGTCTATAGTCATCCGTTTTCTCTAATTTGCGATGTCCCCAGCTCTCTCTTCCCCTCTAATTTCTCATTGCTCCCTAATCCTCTATTGTGTGACTCTTTACTACTCAAAACTACTTTACTACTTCAAAATGGACTAATTAAGCTCAAACCTCACCGTCCCTAAGCTGGAACGTGTGCATTTAATAACGCCTCTAAAACAGAGGGAACATTACCTACCATGCTACCGTGTCCCGTCAGAGATTTTCAGGGTCACTTTGATGGTCAGTTTTAACTCCAACGATATCAGCTCCCCCTAAAAATTTTTTTTTTAAACGTGACTCGTTTAATCAATCTCATTTATTTATTTAAAAAACATTTTTTGGGCGGGGGTGGGCGTACAGCGATAGTTCAAAAACGAAAACAGTGAATCCTGTAGTTGTGAGGCACCCGCGGCAACAGTTAACAGGATTAGGCAGGGCTTACATAAACGTCTCCCATGGCAACAGCACAGTGGCACCTGGCAACGGAGGAGAGCGAAGTGTCGAGCCTCCAATCAAAAACGTCATTGCTCCAGTCAGCTGCAGTTTAATGGATGCCAGTGTGTTGATTACTGTTAACATAGCTATGCTTAACATGGATATTAGTGTCCAGTTTACTTTAAATGATGAGACGCCATGTCATTGGGGCACCACAATGCACTATTTATTCCATTTAAAGGCTCAGCGCTGTTGTCGGTGAACACACCTGTGCATTTTACATTTACAGCAGTTAGCAGACGCTTTTATCCAAAGCGACTTACAATTAGTACATTTGTCAACAGTTGAACCGG